>JAPZEB010000002.1:1801854-1812418 GCA_029783705.1 Chaetodon striatus
AGTAATAACAGCATACATTGTAGATTATAACATATTATATTCTTGATAGTAAATTTACTCTGTCATTGTTATGCCCTTTGGTTGTTGGTTATATTTATGATTATTTTATTCAATTAAACAATTAATATTCCTTTAATTACTAATCGACTGGTGGTCAGTCACCTGAATGTGCTGTCAGCTATCATTGGGATTCCTGACATATAGTGTATATATATAGTATATAGTGTATTGGAACGCACAGTGAATCTGTCCCTGTTTCATCAGTGGGAATGTTCCCAGCTTCTGACTACATCCTCTATGCTTTAAGGGATTGGAAGTATGGAGGAACAGTGGGAAAATCAAATATGGATATTGGTGGCATGGCAGGCTGTTTGGTGCCATTTGAACAAAAACATGTTAATTTAACCCTTCGTGACGCATAACTTATATTGTGGGAGCGGGAAAAAACAGATGTATTCCATGTAATGGAATAACAATCAGCTCTGGGCTGTAAAGGATTTATGTCTGTGTAAATCCAGGCTTAGATGGTTGTGGTATGCTTCATTAAAATGGAGGGATCTCAGAAACACGGCTAATTATACCTCTCTCAAATGTTAATTACTTTTAGTTTGCTGTAGATTTCTCTGGTTTTGTTTTAGTCAGTGACATTTTTTGGCATTTAAGTGAACTTATTGACGTTTTTACATGCGTGAGAGTGTGATAGAGCAAAGGAAAATAACAGTTCGACAACATACAATTATATTGTTGTTTTGTTTTGTTTCCTGTTGAAGAAAATGTCCCGAATCTGTGTTTATTCCTACTTTGTTTCCACCTTGGAAATCAAATGTAGTTATTTGTGTGTTTCAAGTTCACTTGACAGATTTCATGGTCCTTTATAGGTTAAGAAAATTCCACCCTCAGGCTGATTAAGCTCTTTCAACTGTATCTGATCAGAAATGCATGGCAAATAAACAAGCTGGTTTTCTTTTAAAGGATACAACCCATTTACAGTTTGCTGTTGTCTACGTAAATCTTGCTAACCAAAAATGCTCTTACAGTTTGTGTGAGCAAGAAATGGGTTAATATTTGAGGACTCGTGTAATGATGTACTGCTGCATGCACATGCTGTAATGCATGCTCCCCCACCCCTCATGACCTGTGGAGAATCTGGCAGTACATCATGGCCTCTATTACAGATGAGATTTAGGATGCATGTGTGGAACAGTTAAGCGTTTTGTTCCCCATTAGTTTGCTTCATTTGGCAGATAATGGCATTTTCATTTGGACTGAGATGGCGCCAAATATCGACCCTGAGACCCCTGAAAACATGGATCTCTGTCTTCTAACAGTCAGTATGAAACATTGTTTCATAATTATGGTTTTACTGGTACAAGGAGACAGATGTAGAAATCTAATGGCCAGCATTAACTTGTAATTTGGAAGTCCCAATTAACAAAAAAGCTGAGGGAATTAAAGAGTCTAGACTAATACTAACATTTGAATTAATGTGTTGCTACCCTTTTTGTGAAGCATTGGCTGTAACGTAGAATGATGTGGCATAGATGACATCATCTATATGTTTCTAAAAAATAGGTTTTGAAGCTTTAATTTTTTTTCTACTACTTTAGCCACAGTTGAAATACCAGCATCAGAGGAGTTAAAAAGTACGAAATGTAAGAAGATGCCATGTAATAAAGAGCTTTGTATGTGAGTGAAATAGTTCTAAAATAAATAGGGCGCCGGTGCAGGGCAGCTAAAACAGCAGTAATGTGCTCTCTTACGTCAGTTTTCTGACTTCTAAAATTTTCCTTGCAACTTTTTTGGTAGGTCAGAGTCCAAAGTGACAAAAACCATTGAATATAACTGGTCTCGTCTGCATAACAGTGAACATTTCTGGACCTCTTCCTGATAACATTGCCTAAGGGAAGCATGTATGAATACTACTGGTACTACCTTGTGTAAGTAAGTAATATTGTAGTGCCAAACTACACAACGTAAAGACAAAATTGTAACAACGTCCACTGTTTCAGAGTGGCTTGGACCAAAGAAAACAAACTGTGGGTGTGATCACACTCTCCGGGTTGAGGAACCTCTATAATATCTGTGCTATTTGCATTTGTGTTCCTTGAGCCATATGGTACCCTAACATATCTCCTCCTTCCTCCCTCTCTCACACAGCCACCCACACAGTCCTCTACAACAGAAATTCCTCCATATACAGTAACCTCGTGTGACGCATTATGTCTCTGCTGTGACTGTCAGGAGCATAGCATGGTACCATGGCTAGCATCTGCCACCAGTACCATCCTCATGGAGGTCTTACTGGTAGAGCAGCAGGTTCATAGATGAACGCCTGCCAACGGAAACCAACTCTTTCACTATAGGAGCCACCCAGCCATATGCCACCTAGCTAGACCCTGTGCCAGGCCCTGCTTTGAGTATAAGTGCTCTACATGCAAACTGCAGAGCTTTAGACAGACAGACAGCTGGCAAAGATTTGATTCAGTGGGGGAAGCAGTCACATGGTGGTATTTACATCAAACATATACAGTTTTAATAACTGAAAGATTTTTTTTTTTTTTTTAATATATTTTTGGTTTGGTGTAATAGTAACACTGTTTTGAAATGGCATCTGGGCGTTAAAGGTCATTCTTGACCTTAGAAGCAGTCGTCTGCCCTCTCATCTCACCATTTTGTACCAATATCCAATATCTGTTTTTATTTTTTCTGATATATTGCATTGTGAGAGGATATATGATTATCATTAGCTGGCTATTTCAGACAGCAGTCTTCTCCCCCTCCACTATCTGCATGCTGCCGTTTTGCAAGAGCACAGTTGCTGCATTCTTGGGCCCACCGCCACACAAGACGATGACCCTCTTGTCTGTCTCATTTTCGTGAGCAGCGTATCTCAAGAAGGCCTTGAGGGAATTTCTTTTACGTTAGACACAAACGTCCACTTTAATTCAGGAATACACTGATCAGAATTTGGTGATTGAATGTCAAAGGTCAAGGTCACTGTGACCTCACGAACATGTTTTTGGTCATTCATTAATTTATTATCCGTCACCGCCAATTCTAGTACAGAGTCTTGGGTGGGCTGGAGTCTATCCCAGCTGACATAGGGCAAGAGGCGTGAGATATAACCTGGACAGGTTGCCAGACTATTACAGTGCTGTTTTTGGTCATAACTGTAGAAGTCATACACTAATTATCACAAAATTTCACACAAATGTCTGAGAGGATATAATGATGAAGTGATGACATCTCATATTCAAAAGGCAAAGTTCATTGCGACGTCGTAATGTTCTGCAAAAACACTTCTCTGGCCATTACTCATAAGTCATAACTCAGGAACAGAAGGGGAGCCATTTGGTCAGATACTGATTTGGTGAAACTAATCTGGGGTGTTCAACTTGAAACTGTGATTGTATAGCTCTTCTGTGCTCTTGGGGTGAAGATGTATGTGATGCATCCATGTTTTTACAGACACTGGGCCTTTTCTAAACCACCCTCACCCTCTCTCTATCCACTTCCACTCCCCTTCTACGTTCATGTAGAGTGTCCGTCACATTAAGTGCCATCCCAAACCAAAAAGTGAGGAGTGTAAGTGGGCTCAAGCATTTTTATCGATGCCATTTTACTGACCATGTGCAACACAGAGCTGTGAAGTTCCTACAAATAAAGTTCTGTACGACTACCTTGAGGAATGTAAACTTTTCAAACTTAGATAGGCGTTAAATATAGTCATACAGATATAAACATCTTAAATGCTACATTTTGTTGGGGATCAAATATACACCTCTCTAGTTTATATAATTTTTAGTATTTTATAGTAAAGTGTAACAGGAGCTGTTACAAAAATGAGACATTTACAAACATCAGAGTAAAAAATGAGAAAATGTTTACAAGGAAGAAGACAAGAAATGTCACTAGTGAATCTCAGGGATACATTTTATACCCTTTGATATATAATTTATATATTTATTTACTTATTTATCTATCAATTCCTTTATTTATTCTAATAGTAAAATGATAATATATGCTATCGAAATTCGTGTTAACAGCAACATGAATCAAATAAAAGTGATACAAATATATATAAAGAACATAAAATGGGAGAAATTTTACTTCTCTCCATGGTTACTGAATGTAACGACAACTTCTTTTGTTGCATTATGATATCATAATTCACAATTTTGACTTCGAAGAATTGTTATGTGATTTTGAAGGTATTGTGCTGGTAGAAGCCTGTAATTTTTTGAAAACATCAACCTATATTGCCTCATTATTATTAGGTTATCATTATATTTATGTCACCATATTATTATTTTTAATTCAAATAAATGCACTGATACAACCATTTTATCATCAGCAGGTTAACATATTGTTACCAAATATTACTCTACCATCATTACTTTTTTATGGTGCCTTATGCCGTGTTAAATTTCAGTCTAATGTTACCCAGATATACCCATTGTTGATCAAACTATTACCCCAATGTTACCATGTTATTACGAAGGTGTAATGGAAAGTACTACCAGGTTTTCTTTACCATCTTAACGAGCAAATTCCATTTACTCACCTCAAGATTTTCAATTCAGCTGTTTAGCATTAGCATTTGTAACATTCATTATCCAGAGATGACCAGTGTTTGTAGAGATCGTAGTTCATCTCACATTTTTACATCTACATGTCTATTCTGATTTTTTGTGGCACAGCACCTATTAATCTTGTTCTGAAAAATCTGATCTTGATGGCGAGTACCTACATCTGTGTGAGAACACACACTAATCACATAACCTTGAGCTGTAAAAGAAAGAAAAGAAAAAACATTGGTCACCTCAGCGTGAACCACTCATGTGTGAAGCAGTGCTATGTCCTTCTATTTCAGTTTGGAGGGAAAATGATTTTTCAGAGTGTTTTTGTTCTCGTCAGTATGACAGCGCTGAGCTGTGGGAGTCTCAAGGCTGTGTGTAGACCATCAGAAGAACAGAATAGTGTCCTCTGTAACTCCTCCCTTCCTTTAACTCCCACTCAGCAGACATGGTCACCCACAGGCAGGTTGGACTGTGAATCATCCTCCTCCCTACTCACGATTGTCCTTTTCTTTCTCTCTCCCTCTCGCTCTCTCTTTGTTCCTGTCCTTCTCTTCACGCCAACAGTTATTCTTGAGAAGCCCATTCGCATCCCAAGGTCTCTGTCGGTGAAAGCTGCCAGCGTGCTCAAGGGCTTTCTAAACAAGGTGAGAGTAGTCCACTCCCAATCAGCCCTTTCTCTCTTGCTCTCTGTGCCTGTGTGCAATGCTGCTCAGTCAAAAGTGTGGGATCATGGACAAAAACTTGGCTCCATATAATGGACAGCCAGGGAAGGTCTCTCTATTTGCCTCGGACTGCCTGAGCATATCTTTGTTCCTGTGTTAAGGTGAAACTTTATTGACAGGATGATAGGTGATAGACCAGGATACAGTGCAAGTGAATATTGATTATACTGTGAATTTTTCCAGCCCAGGTATTGTTGCATGTCTCAGCCATACAGTTTATGGTACACACAGTTTCTCACCCCACAGTAGTCACTTGATACACTGATTGGGTCAGAGAGCAAGAAGAGAAATCGCTATTTGTTTGATATTTATAGTTAAAAAAACCTGAATGGTTTGAAATGTTTTACTATATACACGGATCAGCCACAACATTTAAAATACAGACAGGTTAAGTAAACAACATTGATCATCTCATTACAGTGCGGAGTTCTGCTGGGAAACCTTTGGTCCTGGCACCAACCACTCAAACATGTTGCAGACTAAGTGCACCCCCTCATGGCAATGGCAGTGGCCCCTCCAGCCAGACAATGCCCCATGCCACATTGCAAGAACTGCTCAGGAATGGCCCGTGGAATGCAACAATGATTTCAAGGTGCTGACCTGACCCCCAAAGCCCCCAGATCCCAATCCAATCAAGCATCCATGGAACGTGCTGGTACCCCTCTTCCAACCCACAGGACTCAAAGGATACACTGCCAACATGTGTCCATGCCTCGACAGGTCAGAGCCAAGTCCAATCCAAGGAGGCCCTACCTTGGATCATGACCGATCCCCAACGTTGATTGGTCTTGGCTCTGGGGTACTGGCAAGTCACATGAATGCTCGATTGGATTGGGATCTGGGGAATTTGGAGGCTAGGTCGACGCTTTAAGCTCTTTGTCAAGTTCCTCCGGCCATTCCTCAGCAGTTTTTGTAGTGTGGCATGGCACATTGTCCTGCTGGGAGGCCATTGCTATTTAGGGGGTGTACTTGGTCTGCAATAGTCTTGGGGTGTTTGATGCATGTCAAAAGGCATTCACATAATTGCCAGGGCCCAAGGTTTAATACTGTGGCACAATGTTGCATTGTAGGGTAGCAAGGTGGTACAGTGGAGTTTGCATATTCTTTACTCTAGGTTCTCTTGATTCCTCCCACAGTTCAAAGACATGCAAGTTAGGTTAAATGGTAACTCTAAAATTGCCTGTAAGTAGCCTGAATAGCTGTTTGTCTCCGTGTGTTAGCCCTGTCATAGTCTGGTGACCTGTCCAGGGTGTGCCCCTCCTTTGGCCCAGTGTCAGCTGGTATAGGCTCCAGCCCCTCCGCGACCCTGAGTAGGATAAATGTGTACAGATAATTAATGATAATGAACGTTGAATTGTAACAAGATGATTAATATTATTCACTTCACCTGTCATTGGTTTAAATGTTGTGGCTGATCCAAGAATAAGATCAGATTCATCAGTGTGCTATACTTAAAGTAGATGTAGATGTTTTGGTAAACTTTCCCCTTCTTCAAGTCTTTATGTTAAGTAAAGCCCGGTTTAGACCAAAGATTTGTGACAAGATGAGTTGAAACAGGCAACTACGTGAAACGTGCTATTATGCAACATTGTAAAAACCTGCCAGGTTCACACAATGCAACTAGATGAGACAACTCAGGTGCTTTATTTTCTAAAACCAGCCACTGGCCAACTGACTAGCTGGGTTGCAGGTGACACCATCAGTGGGCTTGAGGCAAGCTCAGAACAGCCAGTTCACACCGCTGCGATTTTCCTCTGCAAAGCTCTAAAATGGTTTTGTCTCGTCGCGAATCATTGGTCTGAACTGGGCTTAAGACTCACAACTTCCTGACTCCAGCTCTTTCCCTAACCTACAGACATGAGATTGAGATCCATCTAAATATCTTACCCCCACAAAGACAGCAAATAAGTATATTTAACAAAATTTTGAATTATTCCGTTAAAAAGGGGGTTTCTCAGAGAGGGTTGAGAATGTGTAGCCGAAACCATATTGTTTTATATCTTCAAGTCTTTTTCATCCACCTTTCAGGCACCAGCTGCCTTACATTCACATCACTTCAGTATGAACACTTGCAGAGACTTAAAAAAAACAATTTTTGCTGCGAGAATCAAAGTCGAAAATACAGTTTCAAGGTAAGGCAGCGCAGACCTTTCTAATTAAACTTACAAGTGTATTACTTGGCAGGGTCATCTCAAGACAAGTTATTCACAGTGGTGTTTTTATTGATAAGCATAGCAAAGTAAAACAATGCCAGGTGATGTTGAGAGGTTATGTTGATTTAGAATAGCCTCGGTAGCAGCGTCTGTTTTGTCTATAGAGCTGAACATTGTCATTATTACTCCTCGTTGGTTGTGTCGCATTGTTCGACAACAGCTTGACAACGGCGTTAGTCCTGCCTGTGGCACTGATTAGCTAATTGTTAGTCCCCCTGCTGCACTCATTTGATCGTTTTTATTTTAACAGAGAAATTGTTGATTTATGTCACACTGTCAGATGAATCCCAGTAGGTATAGCTGCGACTGACGCAGCTTTGTCCCACCAACTACATTTACTTGCACTCCATACTTCCATGTCAGTCCACAATCAGCCGCCTTCGCAGACGCATAAGTTACATCTTGTTACTTATGCAGATAGATCAGGTGTTCATGTATAATGAAATATAATGTAGATCACTGCTACATTTGGTCTCAAATTTATTCATTATAGTGTGGCGTTGTAGCAGCTTTCACATAACCGTCATGTTGGTGGGCTCCTCTTGTACTGGTGAGCAAGGTTTGTAGCAAAGTGCCAAGGTTTAAAGTGAATGTGGCTGCAGCTCTTCATATCTCGACCAATCAGTTAACTCAGTGGAGTGGGTGGAATCCAAGGTCTGGATCCAGGCAAGAAACAATGGTCATGGAGCACCACAGCCAGCGTAGTGGGAAGTCAGAAAGTTACAGATGAAATATATGAAATAACACCAGAGTTATCTTTTTACTCAAGCAAGTTTTAAATCTCTGCATGTTTTATACTTTAGTAAAATGAATGGAAGAGAGTTACCTGAGACAAAAAAAACATTCAAAATTCTAAAAATGCACATTTTGGTAAAGGGTCAGCAGAAAAAAATGATTTGTCATAAATTAACTGCAACATTTATTCTTTAACATTTAACATTTAATCTTCTCTGTGGACATTTGCAAAAGTGTTTATGCATTTCAGACACTGGATTTATTTTTTTTTGCAACAAGATTTCGCGAGTGCGATGTCTAACGCCCAGGCCACACTGCCTGCTTCCACCTGTGTGCGATGGCTACCTCCCTGAACTGCTGCAGCTCACACGAGTTCACAAAGACAGGAGTCCTGTCTGCCTGCCCCATCTTTCTACATTGGGTTTTTTCTTGATAATGGCCACAGATATTTCACAGTAAAAGCCTTATGTAAACAAATGAAGGGATTCTGTCCACAGAAACTCTAGAGGGCTTTTAATTTGAAACTGAAACAAGATGTGTTGGGTAAAAAACAAGTATTTCTATTTTTTTTTTTTATGTCTGTGAGACATTCTACAGATAATGCAGCAACATTACAACAAGGTTGCTGCTATGATGTTGATATGACAATCAACAGATGATTTTCATTGCCCTTTTTTTGTCGCAAACTGCATGTCTTGCGGGAAAAATGGGTTTTCACTCCGAATCTTTAGATGAGCTGCAGTTGCTCACGCGGGCAGTGTGGTCCAGGCATTAGTGTAGCTCTGATGCGTGAGGCTTCTGCTGTTCATGCAAACAGCATTTCACATACACTTAAGCTCTGTAAGTCGTCACCATAATTGTTGTGATGAAAAGAGCACAGTTCAAGATAAGCATTTAGAGAAGGGCTATGTGAACACATACACATGCAGGGCATGATGAAATCATGTGTGGCCAACATTATTACTAACTGTCCACATTGCTTAATTCCCCAAAGGATAGTTTGGATCTTTTGAAGATGGTTACATGAGGTACTTATCCATAGTCAGTGTATTACATACAGCCAGCACGCTAATATTTTGGAGAAGCCAACTGGAGTCCAAAACGGAAGCTAAGCAATGTACTGCTGTGAAGGGGTCACCTACGACAAGTCCCACCTAACAAAATCAATGTCAGTTTAAAGTATGCTGTATTTCGAGTATTTTCACTGCTTTACCTTGCTGTCTGCGATTTCAAGTGTGGAACTGAAGCTTTATATTGCTCTCATCAAAGCCAGACTCCATTGAGAGAAACAGTGGTTCAACATTGTTGAATACAGGAGCTGCTGGTCTAAGGCTGCCTTGATCAGTTAGTTTGTTTGACTTATTGTGTGATTTTGGCATTTAAAAGGACAAGTTGGGATTCACCAAAATCACACAATAACACGCACAAAGTAAATGACTGAAGCAGTTGTAGGAACTTCCATGTCTTGCAAGCCAAAAACACTGGTTTTGTCAATGGAGTCTGGTGGCTGTGCCGAGAGCATAGACGGGGAACTGAGGTTGTTAATGGCTTCCCCGTCAGAACGGGCCGTCTGACAGAAAGGTAAAGCAGTGTAAATATTCTAAACAATATGTTTTCCTGCTGCCTAAAGTGGGTTGTCCACTAATTGGAAGATCAGCGGTTCAATCCATGACTTCTCCAATCTGCATGTTGAAGTATCCTTCGGCAAGATACTGAACCTCAAATTGCTCCCAGTTGCTGTTCCATGATTGTGTGAGTGCATGTGAATGGTTACTTGGTAGCAGGTGGCACCATGTACGGTAGCCTTAGCCACCAGTGTGCGACAGTGTATGAGAATGGGTGAATGTGACATGTTGTGTAAACAGTGCTTTGAGTGGTCGAAAGACTAGAAAGGCGCTATACAGGTGCAGCCCGTTTACCATTTACCATCCACAGCAGTACATTACTTAGCTTTGGTTTTGGTACACCTGTAGCTCAAACTGGTAGCGGGATGAACAACATCTAATGTATGTAATATACTGACTGTGGACAAGTACCCCATACATCCCTACTTAAAAAGATCCAAACTATCCCTTTAAGACTGTGTGACATCTGAAACATAATAAGAGAAACGCTGTCATTTTACATCGTCCCCCATCCACATGAAGTAGAATCAACCAACAGTAGTAACCCTGTGTGTTGACATGTAGATGCTAAATTATAAAAAATAATCTAACATTGTATGAGGTACAGTTGTTCCTGACCAGATGTCACTGTCTTAACAGGATCACAAGGAGCGGCTGGGTTGCCAGGTCCAGACGGGCTTCACAGATAT
>JAPZEB010000002.1:1891288-1905778 GCA_029783705.1 Chaetodon striatus
CATTATTTATTAACTACAGGACTAAAGGCGGAGAGTCCTCCTCCTCCTCCTCCTCCTCCTCCTCCTCCTCCTCCTCCTCCTCCTCTTCTTCCTCCTCCCTACATGATTATTTAATGTCCTCTGGCATGTTGCTCTTTTAATCATAACATTTGATTTATTGATTTCCTCTCGGCCCCAAAGACGGCGCCGACAATCAGCACGACGGCTGCAGACCGAGGCCGCGGGTTTCTGAGTTTTTCACACTTGTGATCAAAGAGACGAAGAAGAAGAGCCGCATTAATATTTCACATCTCCGCACGGTTGAATCGGAGACGACAGCAGATTAGCAGGGCTGTTTTATGTGCCAAAACACATTCACACACTGAAGGCAGAGATGCAGCGTATTGATATTTTCTCCCGTGTGTGATAGAAGTGATCATCTCTCCTGTCAGACAGTGACCACAGCTCATTTTCATCTTTTCTTTTATGTGGGATTAGACCCAATTAGTCCTTCTATGATTTCGTGTCCATACTCAGTCAGAAACATTTTTCACCCTTTATTTAGTTAGTTTTCAATTTATTTATTTTTTAATTTAATTTGATTTGATTTGTTTTATTAAATTAAATTAAATTAAATTAAATTAAATTAAATATTTTTGGTTTTACACTTTTTTTTTTTTTTTGCAGTTTTTGTAATATCTTTATTGTGTAATTAATATTTTTTTCCCCAAAGTTAAAAAAGAACAAACAGCAAAAAAATTTAATTTAAGCACAATTAAAAGATATTACTCAATTACCTATTTTCTTACAGATTTGCACATATTACCTCGTTGCATATTTATTTACCTGTTTACTTACCCATTTCAGTTATTTCTTATTTATTTATTTATTGTCTTATTTGGCTGTATCTCATTTATATTTATATATATTTGTAATGTTTATATTTTTAGCTCTCAGCTGCTGCACTGACCTCATTTCCTCCTGCGCAAATCAATATTTTTTATCTTTTAACTTCAACAATCAAAACAATGTGATGTTAAACATTTACAGGTCATTTGTTATTTGTTTTATTTATTTTTTTATAATCTCCCTTTTTTATTTTAATCTTTTAGTGCATAATCTAATTATTGTACCGAGCACCGAACTGTCAAATATCAAATGTATGAATGTTTTCAAGTTTCTTTGTTCAAATTAAAATTAATCCCAATTTGTGAGATTACCGAGGCCCGTAAAAAATCCAGTTGTTGACCGCTGCAGGTTTTCTTTTGTTAGCAGCTGCTGACATGAAGCAGCTCAAAGGGTCAGAGGTCAGAGGTCAGCCACCCCCGGCGCACGCCATCTGACCTCTCTCATTTACATACACGCTGCTGACCTACATTCTTCTGACGGTTGTTTCTGTTTCTGCTCCTTAAACAGCCCCACTGGAAAAATAAAAAATAAATAATAATAATAATAATTCAGTTTTATCTTTTAGATTTTCTGTAATTTAATATTAAAAAAATGTTAGTGAAAGGATTTTTTAAAATTCCTGTACGTGTTTTTAATTTTATTTTAATATTTTAATTTTTTTTTTTTTTTTACAATTTTTGTTGTTGTACCAGTTTATCTTACAAATATTACTGTGATCATTATTGATATTTTCTACTGGTGTAGGAGTGATGACACCATTAAACAGCAGGAGATAGTGATTGATTACGACCTCAGGGACAAGACAAATATATAGTGTATGTGCAAATGAATAGAGGCTCTGCACACACACACACACACACACACACACACAGACCGTTATTATGCAAGACATATGTCCCAGTTTGAATTCAAAATCTTTTGTTTAGTCAGATGAATTGTTGCAGTTTATCATATCACTGATTTTGAGAGATGTTTTTGAGTGTGTGATATCAATTTATTTATTCTGCAATTCATACATTTATTCATTTTGTGAAGTTTGCAAATGTTTTTATTTACTTTTTGACAAAAAGATTTTTCACTCTGGAGGATTTTCTTGTCGACTGTTGATGCCTCTGTACAACAGTCAGAGTTGTGTTTTGTTTTATTGTAAAACTATGAAAATCACAATAAAAAGATTTTTTAAAATATTGTTGTTTTTCTTTGACAAATTGCTTTGACTCATCGTCCTCACTGTGGTTTGAAAGACACTCCCTGACCTCTGACCTTTGACCACACTCCCTAAAAACTAAAGCAGCATTGTATCGACCTGCAGGCCGCTGCTGGCTGACATCATCTCTGTTAGCATTTCATTGCATTGTTGGTGTGTGTGTGTGTGTGTGTGTGTGTGTGTGTGTGTGTGTGTGTGTGCTATAGACAGGAGAGGTATGATGATGAAACATAAGCGATGCTGGTGTTCACTTAGACACTGACTAGGTTTCTAGCTTGCTAGCATGAAACCCTAGCCCTGCTACACACACATAGACACACACACATATACCTCCTCTTTATTGCCCCCTAATTTCATTTTCTGTTCACATGCTGATGGCACAACTTGAAAAAAATCAAAGTTGTCCAAATATTCACTCTCTCATGACAGTCTTTGCAAGTTGATTTAAAGCCCCCCAAAAACATCCGTATGGCCCTCTAACAGCTATTGTACTGAGCTGCCACTATACTGTGCCTCATTATGAACTCCATAGGGTTCGGGCAACCCTTACCCGCCCCACGCCCCCCCTCCATCTTTCAGAGGTTCTGTTGTAGGGATGATCCAAGGCCTGTCAACCCCAATTACCCAGATGTGGGCCTCTGCCTCTATCCCTCCCACTAATCCCCCCTTTCTCTCTCTCTTTTTTTCCATTCTTCCGGTTAGGACACAAAAGCATGGCAGGGCGAGCAATGCCATTGTTTGAGTCTTATGTAAGGGTTATTAAGGCATATACAGTATGCGTGCTGTATAATCCAGCTGGGTTTTTTTTGTCATCACCTTGTTTTATTATGGTGCACAACATAAATAGACCTATTAGAGGACTGTTTTCTGTGGTTAATGATAAAGAAAAGGTGAGCATAAATGTTTATTGTGCAATTTCCAATGCTGGTATCTACAAATGATAGTGACATGTTGCTGTTTAAAGATAAAAAATGAAGAACCAAATGGTCAGCTCTAAATTTGTTGTGTTTGTTTAAAAACTAGAATCCACCTGTAGCTTCAATTCATAATATAGGTGTAGTGTTAAAAACACTTCCAACCCAATCGCCGAAAAAATGTTGGCATTGTTCATCTCAGGAAATCATTAGTACATTAGATTTAGAAAAAAAAAAAAATCACTTGGTTAGGTACTGTCCTTAACTTGTCAGAGGAGGGGGTGACTGGGGTGCGACCACGTTTCTGTTTTTTAAATTTGTATTGTCACCCTCCCTGGAGCTGAAGATACTTTTCCTTGAGCCTCCCTGAGTGGCTAGCCGAAAATGTATGACCCGCCCTCAACCACAAATTAATTATTAGATTTTTTTAAACTTAACCTTTAATGTTTGAGAGCGTTAAAAGTTAAAGACAAAATCCTGGAGTTTAATTTTTGGCTAAATTTTAAATAAGACTTAAATATCACTATTTCAAGCTGAGAATGTGTGTATGTTTTTTTTTTTTCAGATGGAAGCATACATGGCACATGATGTGTCCAAGGACCATCGGAAATTTGAAATCCAACGATAATTTCTGTTTTTCTGATTTTTAAAGAAAACATGGCATCCAAACCAGCCCGCAGGATGGCATGTTTTCTTTACAAATCAGCAGTAAAATAAATACAAAATACAACCCTTAAAGTTTCTATGCCCCTCCCCTAAGCCAAAAAAAAGTCCCTCCCCAGTGATTAAAAAATTATTTGACATGCTTCCCCCTTCTTGCACCACCCCCTCCCCTCTCGTAAATAAAGAGCAGTCCCTTATGGTTAGGAAAAGATCATGTTTTGGCTTTAACGACTACTTTTCATGGCACTTTCCCTGGTGGAAAAGTGGGGACGGCTCACCAAAAAACACCCATGTTTGGCAGCTAAAAAGCAGCTGGAAACAATACCTCACTAAAAAACAGTTTTTTTTTGTTTGCTGGTTTTGAACAGCGGTCTGTAGACGACTTACTGAGGCAAGCCATCCACTATCCCCTCCACCTCTAGATGAAAAAGTCAGCTCGTATACTACACCTAAGAAATGTTGATATGATGCGTATGAAATGTGCAGAAACGTACAATGCCAACATTTTCATCTGGCAACTGGGCTGCTACTTCACACTTACATAGACATTAATATGCTGTAATTAAGGTGGTGGTCAGAGTTCATGCAGTGACTGGTCAGGTGTGCAGAGGTATTTGAAGTTCTTTTGATCCAAATGAGGCCATACCACCCAGTTCATTTGAAGCATACTGAGGCTTCTCCTCTCTTCAGTCTCTTTTTTTTTCTCCTTGGAGTTGGTGGCAGCTGAAACAGAGTCCCGTATCATTTCCAGTTTGGACTCGTCTTTATTCTCCTGAGAAAAAAAGAGACGGAGGTCAGCAGCCTCAAAAATAGAGCAGCGCCTGCTCTTCCTCCTTTGGGCATGGCCCGTTGGAGCTCAGGGTGGTGATTTGGTGCTGTCTGCATTGTTGGAAACAACACTAAATCAGCTGCCAAAAATTCTGACAGCCTCATTGTATTATCCTTTTCACATTCTTATCTTATACTTCAGTGTGTAAAGAATGTGTGAACGCCACTGATGCCCTTTTTGTGGGAGGCCCATCATGCTCACGCGGGACCAGCTCGTATCGGCTGACCTACTTCACAAAACACTTTGTACTCATGTTGGATCTATGAATTTGGTGTGTTGCACCTCTGTGAGGTTCTTTTAAGCAGCCTTGTGAGGCCGGTTGGTCAGAGGGGAGAGAGGACAGGCTGCCACCACTGCTGCGTCTTTAAAAACTCTCTCAAGCTGCTTTTCAGCTTACCAGCGCTGCAAACTAGGTAATCGCCCCTCAGCACGAAAGGGCTTATATACCAACTGCAAAGTACGCACAATTCATTCCCAGCGCCACCTCACCATACTCACTACTTTAATCGGATTCTTGTTTTTGCTTTTTTGTTCTCACTATAATGCGAGTGGGTGCTGTTGTTTACCACTCATTCTTGTTTGGATGCACAGCACTTATGCTTATGGTTGGTGCATATGAGAGTGGGAGTGTGTGCTAGGCTGTGTGTGTTTGCGTGACTGATCATTTCAAGCCTTCTCAGCTTTTTCCTGGTGGCAGGTGGCACCAATATGGTGTTACAGTGCTGAGTGTAAACCAAAGATACATACAATTAAGAGGGAACGAGAGACATGCAGAGTGAAGCTTAAAAAAATGAAATAAAGTAGATCAGATTAAGTGATGTCATGTGCATTTCTGTCATATTGGCTTTTTTTTTTTTTAGCAACAAAAACCAAGTTCGAGTTCAGGTGGGATCTTAGTTTATCTCTAATAAACTGCCAGAAATGAAAACCCAGCACCAGAGTAAATGTTGGTGATTTACAATTCTGCAAACCACAGACACATTACATCTGTACAATACACTGGAACTTCACATTTCAACAACACTGGTTAATGTGTGTTAAGGTTTAGGCACAAAAAAACACTTGAAAAGATCACATCGTGGCTTAAAATACTCATTTCTGGAGGCAATCCCAGCAAGAAATGCAGTGATGTCTTGTGAGAAACAAATACTTTTTGTGGCACTATGCCAGCAGGAAATGCAGGAATGTTTCAGTAAAAATCGCTTTTCATGGTACCATCCTGGCAGGAAACACAACAATGTCACAGCGATGTCTCAGTAAAAAAAAAAACAGCCAATTTTCGTGGCACTGTCTCAGCAGGAAACACAGTGGTGTCTCTGTTAAAAAACAACTGCTTTTGTGTCACTATCCCTGCACAAAAAACAGCAATGTCTTGGTTAAAAAACAACCATTTTTCATGGCACTTTTCCAGCCGGAAACACAGCAATGTCTTGGCAAAGAACAACTGCTTTTTGAGGCACTATCCCCAATGGAAACACAGTGATCGGTTGCTAAAAAACAACTATCTTTGATGGCTGATGATAGATCACATCTAAGAAGTCAACTTGTGTCTTGGCAGCAATGTAATGATAAAAAAAATCAGTAAAAGATCTGGTTCAACTTCTATTCACGTCCACCACGTACTGTAGACCACTTCCAGTTGTAAATAGTGTGATGGTGGTGGAGCAGAGCTGCACTGGGGAGCAGTACAGGGGGTTTGTTTTGGCTCACATATTGGTGCGGCCATGGAAGGAGTTAGCCAATGAAGGCAGGCAACAACAGTCCTGCCAGAGGCAAGAGGAGTACTTCAGCTTCTCCCTGCACTCTTTTGCAAGAGGGAGGAGTGCAAAATAAATCTCGTCTGAAGTTCCACATGTAGAGACTCCTACTGCTTAAAGTAGTTATATGTCAGTGCTATAGCACAAATTATTGTCTTTAATTTAAAGTTGTAAAGTACAATTACTGTCAACAGCCATTGATAGGATGCATGATTGGATGAAGCATCAGACTTGGCCACACCTATAGAAGAACAGATACTGGATTCTTTGTTCAATCATAGTTTTTATTCATATTGCTTTGAAATGTATTGGAGCGAGGGAAGAATATGTGCATCTACTTGGTTTAAAGATTTGGATTACATTGCAGTTAGCAGGGGAAGAATCTGATGTCCGACAGTCTTAAAGCAGCAGCAGCCTTATATTTAAAAAAAAAAAGCCCTGGAAAAAGTGAGTTTTAGTAGAGTTCTGGCAGATAACTTGTGTTCTGGTGACAACACCCCCTTCCTCCAATGTTCCTTTCTCAGCTCATATGCTTCCCATCAGGCAGAGCGATCTACATGACGTCAGTGTGTGTATGTGTGTGTGTGCATGCATGAGGAATGGCAAGGAAACCAGTCCTGTTTTACAGATGTGAGAGGAAAGGAGGGAAATGAGGAGAACAGGATGGACGAAAGAGAGTGTGACAATACACACAGACCATCATCGACCTAAGGAATCATCCTGGTTCCAGTTTCAGGTTGTCTCGTGGTCAGTGAGGTTTGCCAGGTGTCACCTTCACTGATGCTAAACTCCGTGCAGCCAGATCATATCTTATCCAACAGCAGGGCCCGACACCATCCTCAAACCACAGTTTCCTCATTTGCTCACTCTGCAAAGGAATCCATTTTGTAAACACTGCTATTAGTTTTTTTCCCTCGATGTACCCTTGGCCTTGAATATTCTGGCCTCCACACCTCCTCTTCTGAGAAGCCACAACAGCTTCTTTCTAAGGTCCACGGTTTTAACCTCCCAGCCCGACCCAAGTGGGCTGTACTGCTGTGAGCAGCTCTGGATGCATCCCAAACTTTCTGTTGGCCTGTTATTCAACCTGACCCCTTTCTGACCTCTCCCGGGCTCTCTGGCCGTTAAAACTGAGGACGTAAAGAAGGGGCTGTGACTTTTGGTCATTAAAGGACATTTGGCGCAATTAAGCCTTTAAGTGTCCCTCCCTTGATTACTTCTCAAGATAGTGTTTGTAGAGCGAGCCTGCATTTCTAAAGGCCAGACGCAATCGCCACCAGGCCCCACCCCCTCTCCTTTTTGTTCTATTTTTACAGTGGTCCAGACCATAAAGTCAGTCACGAGGTGGCTTTGGCTGTTTCGCAGTGAGGTCACGGAGGGTCGCGAACTTTCTGTGACACCTAGGAACAAGCTTTCTTAGGCAAGTCTGTGTCAAATACACTTTGTATCAATTGGCGACGTGAGGGCTGCATTCCTCTCTGTTATATGTCATTACTACTGGACTGCAGGAGCTACAGGACAAGTGTCTTCTCCTTGCAGGACAAGCAAAATAAGGGTAAATGGTGAAAATTATTTCCATACTGCAACAACATGGCAACTAACAAATATTTCCAGTGTCTATTAATCTGTTGATTATTTTCCCAATTAATAAATAAGTTGTTTGGCCTAGAAAATGTCAAAAAATGGTGAAAAATAGCGATCAGTGTTTCTCAAAGTCCAAGACGACATCCTCACTGCAATGTCTGGTTCACAAGCTGAAGATAATCAATTTGCTCTCCTAGAGGAGTAAAGGAGCAAGAAAATATTCACATTTAAGCAGCTGTAATCAGAGAAATTTGACTTTTTATTCTCTTAAAAAACGACTCAGACCTATTAATGCATTATAAAACTAGTTACTGATAAATTCAGTAGTTGGCAACCAGTGCATCAGTCGTTTCAGCTTTACTAACCACATCCCAGTAATATTATTTCATTTTAAATAGGCGTTTTAAAACTCCGCATGAGTGTTTCAGCATTGTTTTAGAAATAATTTTCTATAACTTGCATACTAACAATACTAACTTGCCTGAAAACACATATCGAATTACCATTAATGTACACTGGGCACACTAGAGCGGATTGTCTTCCCTGCAGTTGGATGCTTAGTACAGAGAAAGCGAAAAGTAAGAACAGAGATTTTCTTGCTCAGACCAACGATGAGGTGGTACTGGTCAATGTATCTTCATAGAACAGTTCAAATGATGCCCGAAGAATTGGCACCCCACGAAAGATGTTACATAAAGGTACCATAAAGGTATGCAAATAACATATTGTTATGGAGGTTGGGTTTAGTCAAGTAAAGTTACTGTTAAGTTTAGGAAAAGAAACATGGTGAGGATGTATCTTGAAATGACTCAAAGTTCACTCAAAGTTCACATGGTTCCAAACGCTCGTCTCTGTGGGAAAGTCTCGAGGGAAAGTCCGAGGTTTTGTGACCCATCCACCACCCCAATCTGCCTCCCTACAGATCGCTCCGGATTGTTTTCCATGTTTACGCCTGTCAGCACATGATCACGTGATCACAGCCTTCCAAAATACGTGGGTTATGCACACATCTCTGGCTCATGGTTACATGGGATGTGTACAAATTAGGGTGCATCACTTTGTAGCCCAAGACCACCACTCTCCTTATGAATAGAAGGGAAGATGACACAATCTTTGCACAGCCCTTTAAGTGAAATCTGTGAAAAGGATGAAGAGGACTGAGGAGTCCTCCTCACCCCCGGCTCCTCAGGTGACTTGACCGGAGTGATGTGTCTCGTTGGTTGGAGCCTTGTTGTCTTAGACGCCAGGTTTATATGGCTCCAGGGTCAACTGGTCACTGTTTTACAGGGGTGGAGGCTAGTTCACAGGCAGCTCAGGCCCCTGTCATGCCATCTGGTAGCCATAAAGTGAGCCCAGTAAGCCTGACTTTTGTACTGTTTAATTGGGCTCTCTGGGGGTGAGTTTCGGTTGGAGAAGACGTAGGACTTCTGTTTTGCCCCTTTGCGCCTCACGTCAGGACTGCAGTGTAATTCCTCCTTAGAACAGGATAAGGTCAGAAGTTTACCTGTGGCATCTGTTTGATTTCTGGATTTTTTGTGTGTACATATGACAGAGGATATGGTGTTGTAGCAAGATGCACTGAGAGCTGCAACAATTGTGTCACTGTTGTCATTGCAACTGACCTAAGCATCTTAACAAATGTAGTAACCTGCCAAATGGCCAGCCCCTCTTCATCATTTATTGATTTCTTCCAGCAGAATGCTTGCTGAAGGTTACACGGAGGATGTTGCTGCAGCGGTATTCAATACTCATCCAGTTTCAAAACAGCTGACGACAGTTAAGAACTGCTTTATGAAACTTAAAATAGATAACATGCAGAAACCGTCGCCAACTTGCTCCTTCTTCCTCTTCCTTCTTTTCTGACAGTTCCCTAGTCTCGGTGACATCACTCTCATAGGCGGTGAGGCCTTGCAGACGTCAGATAAGAGAGTGAGAAAGGAAACATGTGAGCATTCTCAGCGCCACCAGAACTAGACAAGGCAGAAATAACAGTCGGGCAGTGGAAAGGTCACAGATAAATGAAATGGTTCCCCAGTCCGACATGTATTCTTAACCTCAAACACAAAACCACTGAAGGGATTCCTCCCAGAAGTGTCTATATGTTAGCTTCTTAGACCACTCTTTTTTTTCCCGCTGCAGCTGGAATTCAAAAGTACTCCAAGCAGAACAAATCTGACCAGTCAGAATTGATAAGATGCCTGCAGAGGAGCTGACAGTAGTTAGCAGCCTGCTGAAGAGGGAGGCCCAGAGTGGGAAAAAAAGCTTAAGGACAGTACTTTTGTCCCAATTACAGCTAATCCCTTTAGTTGGAGAGAAAGTGGGGACCCCCTGCTAGCTCGCATCGGCTACACAGAGAAAGCCTTGCGGAGAGGAGAGCTAAGCAAAAGAGTGGGGGAGGCAAAACCTCGGCACCCCCCCAGAGAGGAGAGAAAGTCAAGGGCTATCATCTGTCTTTTGTCTTTGCGATTCATCTGCCTTTTCAGATGAAAACGTGCCACTTTTCAGCCAGGGCTTGAAATATGTTAAGTGGAGAGACATTAGCCAGACCAATCCTGTTATGAGCATCAGTGCTGGGGAAGGGATGCGGAGGGGGGGGCTACAGGGGTGAAGGGGGCACAATCTTCTTAAGTGATTAATCGCCATGTGAAAGTGAAACCTACTAAGGGATTTTTCCACCTCAAAATTTCAGCTGTCCTCATTGTGCTATTGTTTCTTATTCTCTACAAACATTTTGCACTAAACTGCATGAAAATCTATGGAGAGAGATTGGTGTCAATATTAATTGTCAAAACAGATCAGCAATCAGTATGTTCATGTGTAATCTGTAAATATAGAACACCGTCCATAAATACAAGAAAAGAGTTGTAAGTTGTACACAAATATGGAGATTGATTTGTATCAAATATTTTTTGTATAATTTTTAGTCAATTTACTGAACATCTTAAAATGAGTACAAACACAAAAATAAAACTTTATAAGCATTAAAAAAAAATCAAATAATGTCGTTCATGTTCAGAAGGGATAAGAAGAAGTTAAAAACTTTTCTGGTCCTACCTCTTCTTCTTTTTTTAAAAAAATTTTTTTTTTTATATTAATCATAGAAAACAAAAGATATATATACTGGCTTAAACAAATCAACCCTTTTGGACAAAACAAGACCAAAATAACTGGAAGAGATTTACCAAAACCATCAAACAGTCCATAAACAAGAAATAACCAAATAGAAAATCTTGGTCCTGTGCTTGGTTTTGTTTCTATAGAGTTTAATGTAAAACAACTTTCTCAAATATATAAAAAAAAACAAGAACAAATTCAACAAAGAAGACTGAGTGTTTTAAATGCAAATTCAGAAGCATAAAATTTATCTTCACAAATAAAAACGGGTATCACAAACATCAGTTCAAGAATTGTAAATGTTAGCACGATATTCATAAATGTTTTCATTCATTTGTAAATTAGTTAAATGTTTTCACAGATTGTTTTTATTTGTGTAATTTAAGTATTTACAGAACCCTTTTTTTTAAGTTTACAAATCTTTTTTGTATTTGTGGAAGTTGTTTTATATTTACAGATTACACTTCAACACATGGATTGTCCACACAAATAATATTGAGATAAATCGACCTCCATATAAAGTTCACGGCTGTGCTGTGGAAATGTAGAGCAACATTTAATGCACAGTCAAAATTATGTACAACCATAGAAAGGTGACCAGACTGTTGGAGAAACAGGATTTCACTCAAATCATCAGAACTTTCATAATGCATTGTTTTCCATAATTTTCAAAACGATCCACTCAGGAGAGCGTTTTTAAAAAAAAGCCCTGCAGGAGGAAAAGATGCATCTCCAGATTTATCCAACAAAGCGTTGACACAGCTTCGTCATTAGCATGGGGAGAGCGGTTTGTCAACTGGCATCATTATGAAAACTGTGGGGTTGCAGGAGATGGCATTTAGCTAGGCCTGGGTGTGAAAAACAAACACATTTGGTGAAGCTTCACCCTTATTACCTCATTAGGTGGTGCAACGAAGGAGAAGGCTTTTTTTTTGCCTTGAGGCCTCAAGCTATGTGCTGAGAGAGCGATGTCAGCGGGGCTCTAAAAGATGGAGGTCCTGGAAAAATCATATAG
Source organism: Chaetodon striatus (assembly GCA_029783705.1). Taxonomy (NCBI): domain Eukaryota; kingdom Metazoa; phylum Chordata; class Actinopteri; order Chaetodontiformes; family Chaetodontidae; genus Chaetodon; species Chaetodon striatus. The sequence continues at coordinate 1,903,260 of JAPZEB010000002.1, forward strand.
AGAAGTGGGCCATATTGTGCTGGGGGTCAGAGAACATAAAGTCAAGACAGATTCAGTTGTACGTTTTGTCTTTTGTATGTCAGAAGCTCCTGTGTGTGGGTGCTTGCACCATGTACTCATGATTAGTCATTAGTGCTCACACGTGTGTGGGCATCTGTGTGTGTGCACTTGGCGGGGGCTAAAAAGGGTGTTTACAAGGCGGATACCGCAACCAATACTGATATCCTAGTATGAAAAGTCCGACTAGGATTTTGCAGGCTTATTTTGGGAGTGTTGTGGCCTAAAATGCCAGATTTTCCGACCGCTTTTCTTAAAAAATTACAATGCACGTTAGAATTTAGATTTTTGATAAATTGTGATATTTGGGGTGGGTGGGGGTGGGGGGGGTGGGGGGGGGGGGGGTGTAGTTTCTTAAAAATCACGGGTGACCTTGTCCGATGAGAATTAAACTCCACTGCCCGGAGTTTGGGATTTATACTTCACGAACATTACCACCAACATATTTAATCTAACTCACTGACTCTGTCAGCATGTGTAATCAATTCTGCAGTTGTGTTTGTCGATTCGTGTTGTCTGTGTTCCACCACAACATTGCGCATGGTGCAAAACAGTTTCCCACTTTCATGCAGAACATCAGGGAATCGCCTTGACTTGTCTTTAGCAGTCAATTTTGTTGATAAATGTGAGGTGTTAGTGTCACACATGTCTGTATCTTCACAGCCAGTAACAGCCAAGTGAGTTTGGTGATGAATGTGTGGGACTGCTATGATTAGTTAAACTCGCAGCAAACTACACAGATTGGTCAAATTTGCAAGGTAGCACAGAATTCTCAGGGATTGGTTGAATTTGTGTTACTTGTTGCGACATTGCAACATCCAGGAGGCTATTCATAACTTCAGGTGTTGTTTTAGTTCAGATGCAGAAAGTGACATTGATCAATTGGGCCATAATGATAAATTAATAAATGGCTTAAACCTCAGCATGTCCTCACATTAAAAGATGAAGGGAAGATAATTTGAGGCGTCATTGCTCCAAATACACACCCCTATCCCCTCCTTCTCCTCCTCCTCCACCAACACTTCCACAGTTGGGGTCCCCCCTTGTTCTGCACCCCTGCAATCCCCCCCGTCCCTACCCCACTACCTCCTTGCCTTTTATAGGAAGAGATGGGGCAGCGGGGCCTTTTTATGAGCTGCTGTTCGCAAAGCAATTACTGCTCTTTAATGAGGCTGTCTGGAATTTCACAGCCCCCCTCTGCCGTGTCACTTAAGCCAAGTGCAGGAAAAATATAAAACCACTACTGAGAGAGGCAGCCGCCCATCTTGAGATGGTACACTGAAAAGGAAGGAAGAGAAGAAAATCTCTTCTCACATGTGTATTATGTGCGCTGATTAACAGAAACTCAAATAAACCACCTCCTAGATTGAATTCACTCGCTTACAGGGAGAACTCGTAACCCATAGCATAATAAAATATGGTATTTTGATTGCTTTATACCCGAAGCTCTTAAATTTTTTCATGCCATGAATGCTGAAGTAGTCATACACTGGGGCCCCAGACCTGAAGAGGCCCCATATGTACAAAGTCTACACTTTCAGTGGGGAAATACAAATGATGAGAGTGAAACTAATGATGAGAGCAGTAACTCTTACACATGCTCTAACGAGGATAATTTCAATTAAAGTGAAATTAAACTATTCCTCATTTTGCTAGAACACCCTAAATGACTGCCGAGGCTTTATTATGCAATTAGTTTGCTATGATTTTATGCCTGAAGATGATTTGACTAACTTTTTCCTTTTTTTTTCTTCTTTTCCATGGCTCTGTGGTGTGTTCCTGCTGCTGGTTTCCAATTATAGGTGAGTGTCACTATCTGTAGTACTTTATACTTTCTATCACAGGGCCCTCTTCTCTTTTTTTTCCACAGCCGCAGTCACAACAGCATGTTACATGTAGCAGCGGCTGTCCATTTTCACCTTGATAACACACTACACATGCTTCCAAAAATCACTGCTGCGCTCCACACAGTGTTCCACTGGAGCTGCAGTGAAGCACACACAGTCTGTCCACGTTAGTCGTGTTACATGTGCTGCATAAGGGCACATTTACAGCGGCAGCAACACTCGCCCACATGAGACCTGCGTTCAAGTGGTGTAAACCGCCTGGTAGTTGCAGGGGGGGAGGAGCTGCAGCGTGGGGAGGGAGAGGGTGCGGTAGCGAAACCCCCAGTGCAGACCGACGTGGGTTTAACCAAAATGGCCGCCCACCACAGGCCTCAGTGAGATGGAGTAGGGTGTAACCACATGCTTCTGCTATCTTCCACGTAGCAGTGGTGCATGCTGCGACCTACAAACTGTTGAGCACGTGCACACAGCGAGGCTTTGCTTTGTTCAAACCCCATGTCTTACAACTTTTTTTTCTTCACAACTTTCAGTTTGAATTGACCTGCTCTGCACAGCTCCTCAAAGCCACAGAGTTTACAGAGAGCAAGTTCTGTCAACACTATACTTTGGTGCCTT
>JAPZEB010000002.1:1930570-1942957 GCA_029783705.1 Chaetodon striatus
TGTCAGACATTTTCTGAAACCTGCATTATATATAGCTACCATAAAAGCAGTATATCAAATTTTACACAGCACACCTCTTTCATTTCAGCCCCTCCCCCTTGTTTTTCCCTGTCTCTCCACATAATAACATTGAAGACCACAGCTTGCATCTCAGCAGCCCTCATGTGTAAGAGACTGTTTCTCTATGTTGGATGATGGGCTCAGTGTGGCACTCTAATTGACCCGCCTGGTCTGCAAATGCATTAGTGTGGCCATGCCTGGCCCACTTAATGACCAACTACAACAAACACAGCCATCAACAGATAGAGCTGCATTTTTATGCAGCATATAAGGACCAAGTGTGTTCAGCAGTTTGTCTAAAAAGCAGGCAGACCGGGGCTGCAGGGCCTGTCAGACAGGGCTCGGTTAGGAGAGTGGCGGCGGCTAGTCATGGTGTCTGAAACAGCTGACAGGCTGACCTAATCCTACCCCACAGACAGGAAGGAAAAGGAGTGTAGCCTCTGGCCATCTGAGCTGTGGTCTCTCAAAGACTGGTTGTTTAGCATTCAGCTAGGGGTTAGTCACTGGGCAAACAGAGGAACAGCATCGATAAAGAGGAGCTTATGAGCTTTACTCACATTAACTGCAACTGATGTTGTTACTTCTGATATTTCTGGAAAGAATTTATTTGGAAATAATATTTTAAGCTGTTAGTGTTGTCAGAAATATCAACTCTGGATATTTGAAACAGTTTCAATACTAATTTTCTGCAATATTGATATACTGGTACCAGCTGTTCTTTCTCACTATCTCTTATTGTTAATGTCAAATACTAGTTTCCATTCTGCTGCTTTCTGCTATTAACTAAACAAAATGTCATTGTTGTCATGTCATAGCCTTTTGATGAAAAAAATTAACATTACATACCCACACACACAAAAAAACATAATTTCCTGAAGAATTTCTCAGTTTTAACGGTGAATATCCGCCTTGAGCAGTTAGGGGTTTGGGGCCTTGCTCATGGCACCTGGGCACCTCTCCCGCTACCAGACCACACTCCATATTTGGTCTAGACAGAAACCTGAACTGGCGACCCTCTGGTTCCCAATCCAAGTCCCTATGGACCGAGCTACTGCCATCGAAACATTTTATCGAAAGCAAAGGTCAACTAATCTTTACAGGGTCTGTCACAAGATCCAGTGTTTTCCAAGTAGTTTATCGTCTATATCACACATGTCCAAAGCTTTAACCCTGCTTCCTCTCGTTGAAATGCACAGGGAAAGCTGGCTGATTTCTCTTTTATCTTGCGTCAGTTACTTGTCTGCAAGAAGGGGGATCCTGGTTTTTAATCAAGGGGATTGAGCAGATAGTGGCTGAAGGATTTAACTATCATTGCTGACCCCCTCTGGTGTCAATCCCTCAAACAGTCCTAATCTCACCAGACACTCCCTCAAATGCTCGATCCCACACGTCTCACCAGATCATGCTTTGGGCAAAATGCATCCAGTGCACAGAGTTGCTAAGGGACAGCAGTGGATTTTCTAATGGAGAAGTGTGCCAGCTCTTGTCACTGTAGCTGATGCTTCGACTGTCACTGTAGCAGAGGTTTGGATGGAGTCTGAGCTACAGTGCCAAAACTGTTCCACTTCCTAATATGAAATACTACGTGTTTTCCAGTAGCATTTCTGCCACACCGATTCACTGTGTTTACAGTGAACACAAGCTGTAAACACAGACGCACACGGCTCAACTGGGTAATCACACGTACATTTATTCATTCATTCTGAACCAGTGACCTACCTTGTTTACTATGGCTCATTACTCCTCCAGGTGCTCTTGTGGACGGCAGTTGGATGTGGGTATAAGAGGACCCTTACAGACTCACACATTGTTAGATTCACACCTTCCATTATCCTCCAAACCATCATATCACCTTGGCTGTCTTGAGTGCTGGAGGCTTGTTTATGTTATCAACGATACAGTTACAGCAACTGAGTCACAGCAGACCACTCCATCTGTGAAATTATCATCCCATGAGCCTTTTTATTTATATTGTTGCTGTATACTGTACACATTAACTGAACTGAAATTCAGGTCTTACGAGACCAGGCTGCATCCCATTCTGCTGCACTACAGACCTTGTTAATCCTGTGCATATTATGCACTTTATTTGCATGAGATTTCAACACTCTTGCTTTCTATTTGATGAGATACTACCAGCACTCATAAACTCAACATACTGTATTGATTACAGAGCAGAATACTTGTTTGGATGGGTCTCTGATAATTGAGAACCTTATTGGACAACAGATCATTTTTTAAGGTGGGGTATTTACTTATTCCAGAAAGGCATTTTGAATTACTGATGATGAAGATGTTTTAGATTAACATTTAATCAGAATAGAGAATATGTACTACCCCTTGTCATATGTCAGTCTGTAGGTCAATTTGCATACACATACACCATTTCCACCAACATGGAACAGGTTTGGTTCCAGTGTCATATTCTACAGTTTAGAAAGAGACAGTGGAGAAGGCATCAATGGAGAAGTTAAGTAAGAAATGAGTGGAACCAAAGAGCATGCAGTGGTCTCATTAATAGTTGGCTCATGCTTGTTTTTGGTTAAAAACAAAATACCATAGGTCATCAAAGTGATCTGTCATCATGCTACTACTCTTTACTTCTGTTGTTCATGGTGCACCGACCTTCATGGATGACACGTCCTTGATCACAATGGTTCCCCTTAAAACTGGAGGTTCCAAGACTCCTGAGTGGAACCGGTTCAAGAACCAGAGCTCATTTAGTGGAAAAGGAGTAAGAAAGACACACCCTGCTGTCTTGAGAGAGACCTGCTGCTGCTGGCAGTGCCATGCTGCAGCATCTGGGAGATTAAGTTACATTAACGACACAATTTTAATCGGTAAATAAGAAAACCTGAGTGAGGCATTTCACTTGATGATGGCAGCTTCAGCTTTATGGTGGCTCTTGTTAACTAGCTACACCAGCTTGTCCAAATGGTGGTGACTTCATGTCAAGAACAAGGTCAAAAAGGTTAAAGACTGAGTCAAAAAAACACAACATTCGTCACACTCTCGTTCATAGCAAGAGTCAGCTGCTGCAGAGTGTAGCATTCTTTGCTAATCATGATCACAACTCTAAAAAGAGAGTCCTGAACAGCCCTGGATAAAAACACTTGTAAAGCCAATTTGCTACAGTTTGACTTTATATGTTTTCAATCTACTTCTCACCTCAATGTCTGTGACAACTAGGCTGTTTCTTTATTCAGTACAGCTTTGAAAGATTTACCTTTAGATGTCTTAATGGAATTTTCATTATTTCTAATGCATTGTAGCCATGGTGGAACTGTGGTGGTCAACCATAGATTGCTCTATTTAGAGGAAACACTGCATCTTACTCCACCTCAGCAGATAATGTCTGTAATGGTGGCAGCTTTCAATGTCTCCCATGAGGCAGCATCTTTGTCATCCCCCACCCCCCTTCCAGCTATAGGTGTCAGAGAGATAGAGACAGAGAAGGCATGATTTGAGGTTAAGACTGTAATTGGTGGTCTGTCCCAGTCCCTGGTGGAGGGCTCCAGGGATGAGGCTTTAGCAGGCGTAATGATGTCTGTAAGATGAGAGGGGATTTGACTGCAAGCCCCCACCCTCGCTTAAATCCCCCTTATCCTCCTCTCTGACAGTAGGATCCATGCACGGCAAACTGAAAGTGCAAGGACACTGCTGCTCTCACATTATGGCTAACCATTATTAGCCATTTGACTGCCCCATTTTTAGGAAGTCTGCCCAGACCTTTTAGCCAATTAAGTGCAATAAACGTAAATGGGTAATGTTATAGAACTAAGGAACTAATGCTGCATGTCAGATTTCAAATAGTGGCCTGACATCATCCCGGAGAAGGTAAACCTGTCCTAATCCCTTCAGATTAGTGAAAACATCCTGTGTGTGTGTGTTCAAAGGATGTGGGGCAGGGAGGCCCAGTCATCTGTCTTGTTTGGGGTGTCCATCTTAGGGCAGTTAAGAAGGGTTGAGAGTTTGTCTTAGGTGTTGGGGTGTGATTTATCATTATGGGATGTGGCCCCGTCTCTGCAGCTTCACTCTGCTTCTGCAAACTCCTTTGATGTGTGGTAGTAGGCGGGTTTGCTTTTTCTTGGTCTGTTTGCATTTGTGTGTACGTGTGTACGTTAGTGTGACTTCGAACAAGTGTGCAAACATACACATGTGTGTTTGTGTGTGCGTCTGTGTGTGTGTATGTTTGCACAGCGCTCTTGGCTAGGTTGTCACATGTTAACTCATGTGCAGTAGTCTGGACAGGGGTACCCGAACTGCCTGCTTGTGCCCCTTAAGTAATACTTGGAAATCAAACTCAGTGTGTGTGTGTGTGTGTGTGTGTGTGTGTGTGTGTGTGTATGTCTTTGCGTATATGCCCTCTCCTTCCACCCCTCTACGCCAGCAGGCAGCAGCAGCGTTCATGCCCCCCTTTTCCCACCCCCACCGGTGCTATTTATGTATCTGCTCAGCCATGCGACTTAACCCTTTCACAAACAACCTCAACCTTAGGGTACTTTACACACCAAGCAGAAATATGCCCTATGCCCCGCATTCACCAATCCTGCACAGACGCACTCCTTCCCTCATTACCCATGATTCACATCTGGCCTCCTTTAAACCAGGGCAGCTTTTTGCACCAATGTAAGGAAAAGAGCCATCAGCAGATTCCTCCTCACTCGAGCCTACAACCTTCTACCAACCAGAATTATAAAAATAGTCGATACAATAACTGCAAAAAATGTTTAAACTAAATCACAGACCTTTATTTTTTAACCACAAACAGAAATACCGAAGGAGCTCATTAGCAGCAGTTATTATAAATGTTTACGTTATCATCAAATATTATGATCTAGTAAGCATTATGTTATTTTTATATGAGATTGGACGCACAATCAGAAATGCATGCACACACGTTCACACACCCAGATCAATGGAAATGTCCATTAGTGTATGAGAAGGGATCAGAACAACTTTAAAAATGGAGCAAATTGAATTATCCTGCTTTTAGATGGCTGTAAAACATTTGCTGCCTGAGATCATAACAGGGACGTAAAATTCATTTTCTGGCTTTATTTGGCCATTTTTAAACTGGTCTGGTCTGAAAGCAAAGATGCAGACATCAGCTTCATAAGTAGGGTTTGTTTGGAGATATGGCTTTTAATTAAACTTCTAAAGTCTGCCAATCAGTGTCATCCACCTTCAGAATATTAATTAAGATGATATATGTATATTATCATAAAAAATATTATTGTCCAATATTTTGTCCGATTATTTCAGCCCCTACATTTTGGAATAGAGGGATGTGTTGTTGTAGGCTGATGCAGAAGTTAACATCACTCTGGTTCCCTTGTCAAAAAGCACACAGGATTTCTCCATTGGCTATTGGATTATTGTAGAAAATAAGATTTTTTGCAAAAATAAGTTTATGAGACTTACATGTTTTGTTCAGCAAGATAATCTTCACAAAAAGCACTACTTTTATATACAATTTTTATAGTGTAAATACAGTCGCCTAAAAGCTAAAAAGCCAAAGCCAAAGTAAGGCCATAATCGATCTACACTAGGGTTGCACGACTTACAAGGCTGTTAAGCCATGTTCGATGTGATTTCTCACCTAGCAACCGCCATTTGTAAGATATCTTAAAGCTTAAAAATGTACATTGGGGTATTTACTGAGGTATTTTATGTCGTAGAACAGAACAGAAAAGTCTCTTAAGTTTCTTGATAACCACAGACCTTATTTTAGCCATCTAACCAAAAACCCACTGACTTTGAGACAAGGAGAACAGTTTTCCACAGGTGTGCTAAAATGCTAACTAATCTCTGGGTTTTGGGACTCATTCCTGCTCCACCATTGGCCTCAACAATCCAGTGTCACTTGGGCACTGCTGAACATTGTCAATTTTTAAGATGTTGCACATTGCAAGACAAACATGTTCAATATAGAAATGTTATTGGTCTTTGAAGACTAATTTCACAGCTTGGTAATGACACCACGTTGGACACATCCAACCTATCTGTGTAGCATGTTAATGTAAGCATTTGATCCCTCTAAAAACAGCAAAAGCCAAGGAAAGGATGGAAAAGGAAAAGCCATGGAAAAGTCCAGCTGTATTTACTTACCCCCCTCCCCCCATCTCCATGTTACGCTTTTGAGCTTTCCGTCTCCTCGGTGGGCCGATCCCTGGCTCTCTCCGACTGAGAGGAGCTGGTCTCTAACCATTCCCACGGAAAGAGTTGCCAAAGCAAATTTGGCAAGAGGAAATGGAGACCCTTCTCTCTTCCCAAACTTCCCAATCTCTTCCCTTTCCTTCCATTTTTCCGTGTTTGTATCTGTGTGTGTGCATGCATTGAGAGCGGTTCTGCATGGCCTTCAGGAAGCAGTGGGAAGGCTTGCGGCACAAGAGAAGTCATTTGCTGCCTTCCTTCTCATTATTCTTTTTCTTTGCGTTTTTCCATGGATATGTTGTCATGTGAAACTATTTTGGTGATTTCCATGTTTTGTCTTTAGTAAGAACATTGACATGGTCCTACACGGGGTGTGAAAATTCCCTGATCCTTTGCAGCTAATGGCACCTTTTAAGACCCATCAGATAGACTGATGGTGGTCAAGCTAAAAAACAAAGCAACTTGTCTCATGCTCTTTTAGATAACCAGAGTTTTATCTGAGAAATGCTCTCTTTGTCTGTCTGACTGTTGCTCTCTGTTCAGACTTGATCCTTTGCCACTAATTGTTTATACTTCAGTAATTTCTATTCTTTTTTCCACCCCATGTTGCCTTTTTCCTCTGTCCTTTTCCTTACTGTTCATCCTTTCTCTGTTTTTACTGATGTGTTTAGGACTATCAGCTCTCCTTTCCTTTTGGAACTAGTGGACTACTTTAGCCTCTTGTCTTCTTTGTTATAGTAACAGCGGCCTAGTTTAGCAGTGTGTAGCATAGCATAGCCTGGCCTTATGGAGCATTTAATGCCCTCAAATTGTACTATGGAGCTCGTTGTTACATGACAAGGTGTACGTACGTGATATGCTTGATGCTCAAGTGGTTAACTCATGAGAATCCGCAGCAACATTGGCTAGAAGCCATTAATGCTAACAGTTAAGCAATCTAGCAAATGGGTAATGTAACGCCAGAAATCATAATTACAGGGGAGAAAAGGAGGGTATTTTTCCAGACAATAAAATAACAATAAAATTTACATGGAGCTGAACATGCGACTCCAATGTAAAGTCCTTGTGCACTCAAAATATTTAGTGTATGGTACAGAAGTATGTAATTTGAGACAAATTTGATGATCCTTCTCTCTTTTTAAAATCAATCTAATCACGTTAACCTCCCTTAGCCAAAGCTATTTGCAAGCTAACGTTAGATAGCTGATGTGGAGCTAAACATGTTTGCTAACCGTCCACAGGTGCTAACATTAACTGTCACATTACCAAGCGACTGACCTTTCTGAGTGCATTTTCAAGTGCCTGGAAAAATTCTGAAAAGCATCCTTTATTTTGAAACCGCAGACATTGAATTCAGTATCAATTACTTTGGGCCTTGAGTGAAGTCTTTTTTTGGTTCAGTCTCATTGTTGTGGTATTTGGGGATTTGTAAGTGGTTAATTTGTTCACCAAAACAAACAAAATGCACAGTGCCAGGTCTATATACTATATAGTACCTAAAAAATGTTAAGGTTCAACATCCACCTGCCCTCTGTACTTGCCTCTACGGCATGGTGTTGAGGCAGAAAACAAAAAGTAACAATTCACCATTACTGAAAAGAGTTTTAAGAGTGTCTAAATTCTAAGCTTTTTGGTATAAGTCCCAGTTTAAGACAAACTTTGATCATTCATATGTAGAAGTGAATGTAAAGCTGTGCAATGAAGATATTTTTGACTTTAAAGACACATTTCATCACATATTGCAAGCCTATGTTATCTGGTAGCTTTTTTTATCAGTTGCTACAAGCATTTAACCTTAAGCCTAGCTAGCAACAGCCACTTTGGGAGGTTTCTTCTCTGTTTTGTCTACTAGCCTCTCTGGACTCTTCCTGGAAGTGGAGACTGCTGGAACAACAGCTGACCCGCTACCATAACATTTTCTGGAGGGGGATCTCAAATGTAAATGTTGCAATAAAAAAGAATTGAAATGTTAGATTTCTAGCATTGTGCTGTCCCTCCAGGAAAACGCTGGGAGGTGACAGGAGAGCTGTCATATTTTGTACGGAGCAGCAGTATCAATATGAGCTGTTTTTGGCAAGGGCTGTGGAAGCAAAATGTCTTCTTGTTTTTCTTTTAAATAGCAGGGGAATGTAGGAGAAGCTTCCCTGCTAATGGGATAAATGATGGCTTATGTGGGGAGCGGTGGTACAGGCAGGTACTGCTGGGGCCTCCTCTCTACATACAGCTACCTGATAGTCTGAACATCTGTACACACACATACACACATGCACACAGGCCTGTGTTTTTGCATGGCAGGTGTCTTTGCCTTTGAGTTCTAACGCTGCTCTCCAACGAGCTCAACAAGTTTATACTAGCTCTTTATAATTCCAAACTTGGAGCGAATAAACACAGTTACTTATGTGCTGAGCACAGGAGAAATGACTCCTCTCTGTATCAAAGAGAATATTAGATGAGGTCATTTCAAGTGTAGTCAGCAAACCAGTTCATCTTGAAGTCGGAACTGTACCTCAGCAAGACGGAGAAGCAGAGAAGCTTGAATAAGAAGATTAATTCGATCCTTTGCAGGGCAGTGCTGCAATGGTTTGACTGTAACTATGTAAAGTGTTTTTGCTATTTACTTCATTGAAGACAGAGGCCCTATTGTTCTCTGTGACTCCTCAGCCAAAGAGACGGTAGTGGGATGAACTAGTTGCCAAAATTGGAGCTCTGCGTGTGTGTGTGTAACCCACAAACACACAGTCGAGGAATCTCACTTGAGTGAGCAGCCATGGCGCTCGCTATATTTTTATCCTATATGTTTGTCTGGGTGTTGAACTGCACACACAGATACGCAAAGTTACATGAGAGGAGTGAGTGGTATTCTGACTGAGAAATCAGCACAGAAAGACAAAACAGCACACCATTCCTACACCACCCATAACACCTTTGCTGGTAGCAGACATAAGAGCTGCTTAAACCTCAGGGGGGAAACCACAGTGCTGCATACAGATTGTTTGTTTCCTCCGAGGCCAACAGCTAATGAATTCAGCCTCGAACCTGAGTATTCCAGGTCAGCCTTTTTTTTTTTGCATAAATAGTGAAACGACATGTTGTCTAACACCTGTTTGTTACCCACCATATGTGAGGTCTTTGAGGCTGATGCGGTGTGAGGTGAGCTGAGCTCTCGTTTTGCCTGCAGGAGGAGCTCCGCCCTTCACACCACCACGGGCCCCTTAGCGAGACATGCAGGGAGGCCAAAGTCAGGTCAGAGGCAGGGTGCGGCTCTGCTCGCCCTCCTGAGAGAAGAAAGAGCAAAGAAAACCGGTTGTTTGCCCTTTCATCTTAGCCTAGTCTCAGGGGATATTGGGTTAGGCAACCTGTTAAGCACCATGTCACTACATGTTGTTTGTCTCTGACAGCCATGCAGTCTTGACACTGAGTTACATTGTGCATCAAAAGAAAGAAAGCATTCCTTTATTGGTCCCTCAAGGGGAAATTTAATTTTCACTCTGTTGTTGTTTTACAGGAAAACACTTGACATACTCACACATGCACGAACAGGACCATGGCTGGGGGAAAAAATCTACACAGCATAATATCGTGATATTTTGTGTCGCAATATTGTATAGATACAAGGACGCTGTAAATGATTAATATTGTAAATACAAATTTAACTTTTTGTAGCCTGCAAGAATAATGAAATTAGTTGCTTTCAGTCCACTGGATACATGTCGCTGAAAAAAATGAAGCGAGATGAACAAACTGAAAACTTTATCTTATTGGATAAAAACAGATGTTGACAAAGTTTTTACCTAAATTTGCAACTGAAAAAGGTTATAAATCGCAATATTTTGCAGTATATGTTATCGCAGTATTCAGCATATCGCAAAACATTTAGTGACAATTATATTGTATCATGGCCTAAGTATTGTGATAATATTGTATCGGGGGGCTGCCCGTGAACAGGCACCCCGAGCAGTTGGGGGTTCGGCACCAAACTGGTACCTCTCCAGCTACTAGTCAGTATTCCGTACTTGATCCATATGGAGACTTGATGCGGTGACCCTCCAGTTCTCAAGCAACATCCTCATGGACTGAGCTCCCGCTGCCCAGAGGTGACTTCTTGATAAAGGAAACAACGATCAGTGGCATGATCAAGAATATCCAAGGTTTACACAGCACTACATAAAGTTTTTGCCAGTTTAATATGGCATTGAATATCAGTTTTATTAAACTGAGTGGGATAGATTCATTACCATCCACATTTAAAGAAAAATTTAACTTAAGGCCCACCATCAGAAGTTTTAAACCAAATTTCACATTCCACAATGGACGGAGTTTGGTCAGTTTTCATGGAGATTCTCTTCGCTTCTAGAGGTGATTATTCTTAGTGGCAACTGGAGATTCGTTGAGGCAGAACATAAGATACAATTGAAAGCCACAGAAAAAGCCAGTAAGATGAACCTTGAATAAGGATTTGATTGTCAAATGTTCGCACTCTGAACCATTTTTCAAATATATTGCTGAGCCGTCATGTTCTTCATATGGGAATAATTGGCAAATCATTTCTAAAAAGTTGATGTGTTATCAAAATAACTGCCTCTTAGTGAATTATGGCAAACTTAAATGGAGAATATACTTTATATTTTGATTTTATACAGTTTTGTATTGATAGTTAATTAAGCAGTTTCCTTTTTGGTGTCTTTTCTCAAGCCAGTAGTTTGGGGTTTGGTTTATGGCAGTCATCTTGTTTCATTAGATTGTTCTAGAAGTTCAACATTTGTCCATGCCTCTGCAAGTTTCTGTCTGACTTATTTTGCTTTCTTTCTTTCTCTGCGGCTGGAATCTTGCTTGTTTGTAGAGGACATCCTGTAATCTATGACACAGGAAATGCACTCAGACAGATAGACCGACAGGGTGGGGTGGGGGTTTAGGGGTAGACAGTGAGAAGAGGGAGTGGCAGAAAATGAAACAACAAGGCGGGTTAAGATGGAAATGACAGATTGTGTCAAGATTCTGTCACAAGAGCAGCTGTATTCAAAGCCTTTTCTTATGGTGACACTCCTACTTTCAACACCAAGAGGTGTCTGCTAAGAAGAGTTTCGCCTTAGCTGGGAGCTTTTGTCCTGAGAATAAGTTTAAAGAAGACAGTCATTCTGAAAACCAATAGGCCCTCGTAGGCCCCTTCTGGCATCTTTCCAGAAGTGTCCAACAAGAATAACCTTTCCTCCAAATTGGTTGCTTTCTTGACTGCTCGAAGCAGAAATTAAATGTGGATTCATTAGTCAGAGACCTTATGGGGGGTGACTGACATAAATCTACCTCTATGTTTTCCACCTCCAGCAACCCTTTCAATGGAATCACCTGTACAAACCTCTCTGTGAACTCTCTCCTCACTAACTCATTTGTACCCCAATGCCACTTTGCTTCCTCAGTTGACTTGCTAACAGAAACAAAACCTATGACTCATTAAAAAAGGTACAGTAGAATAAAGAACCCAGTCACAGCTCATTTGGAACATATCATGATTTCCTTCAGGGGTCTTTGAGAGCATTTAGAATGTCTGAAACTTGGTTAACATCTTATTTAACTGCCTTGAGATTGTCACTGTGAAAGTGTAACAAAGTCAATGTGAGAAGTTTCACTTCCCAGTTGTCTTTTTCAGTCTTGTAGGTTTTCTGCATGTATCTGCAGATAAAGAGTTTTCGTGGGAATATGTCTTGTATCGGGCCGTGCTGCCTGACGGACATCGATTTGAATGTCCTCAGCATGTTTGATTTTTGTAATACATTTGTCATCTAAATTTTAGAAATCAAGCTTTTTACTACATAATCATCCACTGCCGAGGGGTTAAAGCACTGGGACACAAAGAACCTTTCAAAAGCTAGTTTTCCACCGCACAAAAAACCCACTAACACCTGCTAACATCTGGCTTTTTATTGAAATGGGAATTCAAACAATGGGCATTCACACAAAGGTCATATGACTCTGCAGTATGTATTGGCTCCAGCTCTGATCAGCAGCAATGGAAACACAAGTGAATGCACAACTTAAGCCCATTTACCGACTAGATGCAATCACACACCATTTCAAAATACCGTCCGGCTCCGCCAAAGCACTGCTCAAACATCGATCCAAATGAGTCTGCAGAGTTAGACAGAGAGACTGATTAAGTAAGAGATATATAAAAAG
>JAPZEB010000002.1:1966591-1979111 GCA_029783705.1 Chaetodon striatus
AACAAGCTAAGGTTAGAACACACACAGAGGGCTCTAGCTGAGCTCGGCTCAGGACACCATCACTCCGCTATAGACACATACACAATGATAAAAATGTGCATTTAATTGCAGTTCCTCTCAATATCTATTCATGTGCAAAGAACAAAAACAGTGCTTCATCATCTGAATCACTGTGGAGTATAAATGTGTTGCAAGATGAGTCAAACAGTCTTTTGTTGAGAGTGTGGAGTGGCCAAACATAAATGAAGCTTGACAGTAACATCTTCAGATGTCTAAGTGTAGCTGTCCTGTGGTTCACCAGTTGTTATTGTTCTCATTGAGACCAAATGAAGCAAACTAAAACAGAAAACACTCCACAGTTTGTATGAACTACTCAGGACGTGCCTGCTGTGAAGGCGTCCCGGGTCTCTGGCTTGTGAATCATTACCACAACAGCTCAAAGCAGTCAAGGATGTGAACACAAGTGTTTGAAGAGCTCCACAGCTGAAGCTTTGTGGATGGTGGTAGGGGTGTGCCCTCACAGAACATGACAAAGGGAATAGGATGCCTCCGGCAGTGGGAAGCTTTCATCAAGGCCTGTGTGGGCATGATTTCATAAAGATTGTGGGCACCTGTGGGTGACTCATGCAGGCTTTACTGCTGGTCTGAGGTAGAGTGGCAAAAAAAAACTAACTGCAGGGATGAGAAGTATATAGGCCATGGTTTCTCACCACGGTTAGTCAACTTACAAGGTTGGAGCAGCTAACAGCCCTCCACACCCCATGCTTTCTTCTTTTCAAGCAGGGTTAACGTATGTAGGATATCCCTTGAGACACGGCTGTCGCAGTGATCCAAGTAAACCCTGTACACGGCATCAGGAGCAGAGAAGATGAAGAAGTGAAGTGAAGTGAAGAGAGAAAAAAAGAAAAAGAGAGCTTCAGCTCAGTTTCAACACATAATACCTAAACAAAGGTTAGAGCATCTTGCAGCCTCCCCCAGGGAGGAGCTGGCAGAGGCAGGGACTCTGCAAAGGCAATATGACTACACAACACCCAGCGAGGCAGGGGGATGGGGTGACTGGCCATGCTGGGTGCCACATTGCCTCCAGTGGGTGCAGGATGGGGGTTGTAATTGACAGTAGTTGAGGGAGGTGCTGGGATGTCAGTGTCACTGTGATGAGGCAGAGCTGGCGTGACATGCCCTTCAGCAGCAAGCTGCACAGCGTGTACATACAGTACAGCTCCCATAATGTACTTTGGATGTGTGCATTTGTTTACATGCAGAGAAGACAGCATGGAGCTTGTGCAGGAAGAGACAGCATGCTACTGGCGTAGGCGTAAGATGCTGGGAGAGAAAAAAAACCCCAGAAGGATGAGAGGAAGGGCGACGAAAGGAGAAGTAGGATGAGTGGGACACGATGGGCTGGCTGCCTCCCTCCTCCTCCCACTCCGTCTCTACTGTCTCAGAGGAGATGGAGGAATACGAATGCGGGCTGGCGCCTTCGTCTTGCCTGCAAATGAAGCCGTTGTGGTGCTGCGGCGACTCCTGCCAATACTTTACTGAGCTCTTGTCATTTACATACCGCGTCTCCTGCGGGGTGTACAAGCACCAACAGACAGGATCAAGACTTGGAGGACCTTGCTATTCAGTTTGAAATGAACGCATATCACATGGGGCGCAAAGCACTTCCCGGGCTACCACAGAGTACACGTCGGTTTAGATGCAGAAACAAGGAAGAGGAGGAGGAAAGGAGGAGTAAATGTATTGACTTTGAAAAAAAAACTTCAATGAGGTGAGAGAGAAAAGAGAGGAAGAGAAAAAGCAAAAAAAAACAGGCAGAGAAACAGGCAGCGTGGAGCTCGAGCTGCAGGGGCATATTAAAAAATGAATCAAAGGCACACTGGCTTTCCCACTGAAAGACACAGAGAGCCCAGCTCACAGCCCTCCTAGTGAGAGCATGTCAATCACTGAGCCCCCCCACACACGCATGTACTATACACACACACACACACACACACACACACACACACACTCTTTTTACTCACGGGCTCAAAACATGCACATGGCTCTACACCGCAACAAGAAGACTCAGAGGAATACACACCAACACACAGACACACACGAACACACACCGTCTAATTAACCTTCCATTCACTGTATCTGACAAACCCTGCTCCCTCTGATTTGAATCACAATCTGAATTGTTTCCACATAATTATCTTCTTGGTTAACTGAAACAGCATTTAGACAGTAGAAAACAAAAACTCTCCACTGAAATCCAGACTGAATTCATCTGGAAGGTGGGTCAGCAGCTCCTTAAAGGGCTGATTCACCCCTCTAAAAGCAAATTCTCTCTCTATCTAAACATACAGATAATTACATTTTTTTATTGTCCTGGTTTTCAGATTCCTGCATCCACCCTAGTACAATTAGGTGAAATGGAGGAAGCATAATTTCTGTGTAGATAAGGTTCATCGGCAACATTTTACAAGACATTTACTGGACCAACTGCTGGTACACTCTGTGATCCACCCTCTTTTTCAGGGTCTCACATACCAACACAGATCTCTGTTTCCCTGTGTCCAACAAACTATTTACTGCCAGCTTTTCACCTCTGCCTCAACATTTTAGGAACTAGCTACCAATTATTGTGAGAAAATAAAAAATAAATAAATGGCAGATTGATTACACAGGACGGTAGGGGTAAGGATGATGGGATGCTGCTCTGTTGAACACCAACAATAAAAAGGTGCGGCAAGCGTTTTTTTACTTGTGGAATTCCATAATGATAATTTAAAAAAAACGCAGTGCGGTGCACCTCATGTTTTGCAACCTGCAAACACAGTCTGTGTGATTGGGGCCTCAGAGAGTATGCAGGCCAACTTGCCCCCATCACACCACCGTCATTTTGCTCCCTAGTCTACATCATCACTCAGGACCTCAGGTGGGAAGTGAACCTCAGAAAAGCACAGCAGAGGATGTACTTCCTGCTGAAGCTAAAGAAGTTCAACCTGCCAAAAACAATGATAGTGCACCTCTATACTGCCATCACTGAGTCCATCTTCAACTCAAGTCCATCACCATCTGGTACGCTGCTGCCACTGCCAAGGACAAATGCAGTGAATCAGTTGCTCTGCTGAGAGGGTGATTGGCTGCAATCTGCCTTCCCTCCAGGACCTGCACGTATTCAAGACCCTGAGACTGGCAGCAAAGATTGTGGCTGACCCCTCCCACCCAACAAACTGTTTGAGTCACTTCCTCCTAACAGGGTGCCGTGGTCCATCAGGACCAAAATCCTAAAACCTACATAAACAGCCAGCCTCATCAACAAGCCATTTATGTTTCTTGTCTGTTCAACAAAACGCCAAAAGCATGTGAACCTACTTGTCAATAAACCTGATTCTAAATCTGACGCAGCAGGGGTATCAGCGCAGAGGGGTCTGGAAAAAACTGCAGGGTCACCTGGCAAAAAACAGGAAGAGTTGAACCATGCTCAACATTTCCTGCAACCAGTGTTGGATGTGTTTGTGTGCGTGTGTGTTCAGGTAATACATTTCATTTCAGCAGTAACTAAGTAATAGAAAGCATTACTGACAGGACTTGGGTAATATTATTACATTTACAGTGTCACGTGACTCATTACCACCAAAAATAAACTGTTTATTGTTTTAATTTCTTATTCATCCACGCTGATCCACACCTCTCTACTTCCACCAGTGCACCACCAGAAAAAATATCATCCGAATATTATTGTGTCTTGTTATGTCATTACAGACTACATTATAGAAGAGTGCCAGTGATTGGTACATCTGGGTCATGCCATAGTGTGCATTATCATGTTCAGTGTGTTTCCATTAATACACCTGCAATGTCTACAATGTATCCAAATCTGCTCTTGGATCCTACGACGGCTTGAAGGAGCAAGGTTTGGCTTTTCAATCATACAGGCAGCAAACACTGGCTTCCCAGTGAAAGTCGATGGCTGTTAGACCCATCCACCACCCCTATCGCCCACCCTACTCAGACTTTTGCCCCCTTGACTTTCACTGTTGTCCTGCTACGTCTCCCCCTAACGCTGCTGGGTGCAGTAATTGGCTGCGTGTCATGCAGGTGTCAAAGGACAGCTTTTTTTATTGGTGCCTGAAGATGGAAGTCACTGCCCAAGCGCCAGTTTTCAACGACTTCAGAGTGAGACTGGGTTGTATTTCAGGCCTTCTTGGGACAAACAAAATTGCCACCACCAACGCAGCCCCATGCACTTGTTGTTGACTCTTTAAAATATCATTCCTCTATCTTATTCCACTCTTGTACCAGGGGTGGGGCCACCAATGTCAAAACCTGAACAAGTCAAAGTCTTACCACAAGGGAGTAAATTATTGACCCTTTAAAAGAAAGAAAACATTGTGGGTATTTCTCTGTCAGAGTAGCATGGGCAGATGAATAAAAATCTCATGTCTGTAGTACAAAGCTGGAGTTGGGATGTGGTTAGCCCAGCTGAACATAGAGACCTGTCAAATGCTAATGTCTATGTGCGGTGGCTGTGTAAAAGCAGTCTGAAAGTGGCACTCAACCAGTCCTTTCTCCAGTCAGATGTTACGGCTGTGTAACACTCTGCACAGATGCAGGGATTGAAGTTTTACACTCTTCTGCATGTACAGTCCAAGCTCAGCCCATGGCCCGCGGGTGCTTCAGCTTTCTGAATCAATATTTCAGCGCGCCGAGGCGTCGCTCAGCCTCCATCCACCTGGAGCCCTGCCAACATCCAGTTTCAGTGCTACCATCAGCCTGCGGTGCACGGCTTCTGCCCACACACACACACATCCACGGGAGCA
The DNA here is from genome assembly GCA_029783705.1 of Chaetodon striatus. Lineage (NCBI taxonomy): Eukaryota > Metazoa > Chordata > Actinopteri > Chaetodontiformes > Chaetodontidae > Chaetodon > Chaetodon striatus. The sequence goes on from JAPZEB010000002.1 coordinate 1,971,403, forward strand.
TTAGCAGTCAGAAACACAGCTATCACAGCTCTTTCTTTTGTCTTGCCAGGTGGAATCATACATAATAAAAGCCATGTGAAATATGGCCCTGTGGGGTCGAAATTTGTTTGAAGGATTGGTAAAAATTTACATTCTTCTAAAATGAAAAATAACCACCCAACCATTTGACTTTTGCCCTGTTGAACACCAGTCAGTTTTGCTGACAGGCACGCAAAGTAAGTTCTTTCAAGATACATTAAAGGTCTGAGAGAATATAACCTCTGAAGTGTGGGTGTTTTCACATAATTACAATCAAAATGGTTCAACCCTGTTTTTATCGGTGTGCCGGGGTTAGGTTTTGGAAGATTTTGAATTTTGATAAATTACATTGACATAATGACATATTCACAATGACATAATCAGACTGATAATAAAAATGTAATGTTCCTAAATTGCAGGATCCTCTGGTGAGACAGCCATGCCATAACTTTTTTTAACCCCCCACTATTATGTAAATCTAACAAATTGTTGCAAAACACAGTGAAGATTTTAGTACCTCTATAACAACCAATGATTCTGATATTAATTATGTCTATATGTGTTCAAGCTGAGTAGCAAACGCAGCAAAAGGAGCTGTCGCAAAAGCTAAGAGAAGGTTGCATGTAGTTTCATTACGCTGAAAAGGAAATGGTTATGAGAGGAATTTCAAGACACTTCAAGTTCAAAGAAACATTGTTGGCAGCATCATACAGAAATGTAAAGCTCTGGATACAGCAGCAAACCTTCCTGGGTGTGGAAGAAAGAGCAAAATGTCTCCAAGGGGAACAAGACGTTTGAAATCAACAACTCCAAAGCCCCCAGTATAGTATATACAGCGAAGGGAGGAACTCCTGAAGACACTAGAAACAAACATATCAGTACAGAAGATTAAGAAGTTATGGCGGTGGGAGTCCAAGTAGGGTGGGCAGGAAGGGTGGGTTGATTAATCACCTTAATCAATTATTTGATTATTACATTATTAATACATTATTGCTGTTAGTTTAATATGGATTCATTTGCATTCATATTTAAACTTTTGTTTCTCCTCAGTTGAATCAAAATCTTAAATAATCTTCCTGATTTGGTCACATATGTATCATATCAATGTTTCTAAAATGACATAGTATACAGACTGACTTCATCAGGATGTGGACAGGATGGTGGATGGCGTGTCATCTAGAAGACACCTGCCAAGCTGCAGGCTACTGTTCCAAACCAACAAAAAACAAAACTGGTTATTTTTTTAACCAGTCACTGCTTTGTTTCCAGTGGCATTTTGGACACCAAATATTGGTACAATTTAACATTCCGCTGCTGGGTTTCTAGCGGCTTTTTGGCACAGGTCACCAGATATACGAATCAATGATAGTGGCACACTTAGATTTTAAGATAGGTGATTGGATATTACATAGCAAAATGCACTTTGGATTAAGGTCAGGACTTCTCACCGTATATTTTTATGTAAGCAGGTTCGCACCAACACATTCTCATACTGACCTCATCACATATCGATGTTTGGACTTTCCACATCGAGATATGACGTGCAAGGTACCCTGGGAGTGTTGGTTGTTAACATTCTGGGACGCCATGTCAACTTCAGCCTGTTACATACATTGGCTGTTTTCAAAGTACACTTCAGTTTTACAGGAAATGTACAGTTTGCATACTTTTTCAATATAAAAACACTACATTGGTATATTGCAAATTGACATTTTTTTTCCTTTAACAACAAATGCAAGTGGTTACATTTAGCCGACACATGCACTTGGTTGAGTTTAGACAACAAAAGCACATGGTTGGGTTTATGAAAAAGAGCAGAGTTTTGCTTTACAGTCTTACAGGAAACGAACACCAGCCTCTTGGGTGAAAGTCGATGTTTGTAACTTGGACCCATCTGCTACCTGCTTGTTGTCTTGCCGCATTTCTCTCTGACACCACTGGACGCAGTTAAATAATAACAGTGACCAACCGTGAATCATGCCGACATGAAAAGACAGCTTTTTTCATTGGTGTCTGACGCTGGAAGTCACTGACCAAGCGCACTTTGGAGTGAGAGCAGGTTGTTCTAACAATACCTTTTACTATGTATCAAAGAATCAGATATTTTCAGACCAAGTTGTACTAGTGATTCAGTCATTTGTTGCTGTTTTGCTGTTGCACTTTCAATGGCGCTCAACCTAAGTAAGGATAACTATGGACTATATTTAGACCTTTGCAGTGAATGTGGACAAATTTTCCATTTCATTACTTTGTTGGACTGAAACACTGCATAAATTACGTCTTCATTCGTGTGCATTTTGATAGCACTAGTTGTCTGTAAGAATTCTATAGTACAATGCAATAGCATCACATGTGTGGAACAGTAGGAGATTAATGGCTTAATTTTATTGATGCACAGAGCATGAATGGTAAAAGTCTTTCTTATCTGTCTGTCTCACATAGTGGGTACAAACCTGGGGCTAATGTCCCAGATCATCATCTGCTCTGTACTGCAAACTGAAAAACAAAAATAACAAACACATTCAGCAACATTTAACTAGTACGGCCCCACTCTAATAACAAACACTGGTAGACCCACATATGACACAAACCTAACCAACTGATCACATTTCCATTGTGATGTCAGGCTCATGTTTATGTTCTCTATTTGCAGCCCTCTAACAGTAAAACTCTAGACCTACTGAGTGAGTTGCTGAGTGAATGACTGCATAATTAAAGCGACGGGAGGATTCGTCAGATAGTCCCTGAGCACTGGCTGTGACAGCAAGGCTGCAGAGTGGCCTGAGCCTATCATGGAGCATTTGAAGGACAGGGACCAGCAGCCTCTGGGGTAGTGCGGGAGAAATCAATGAGTCTCTGGCAGAGTCATTAGTTGTTGCTGCTGAGATGGACAGTCAAGTCACATGACTGTACTCAAGTCTGACTGGAGTTGCAGACTGGAGGGGAGTACACAGTATCATGGCCAACCTGTAGCGCTGAATGCTTTCCTTTAGAACTGTCTCAGACATCTAACATCATTTCAGTCAGGAGAGACAGGAGAGTGAAGTAAAGATAATATTTAATACAAAATATGAGTGTAAAAATTAACAGCTGACTTTGCTCGCCAGCAGCAAGAAAGAACTAAGACAGAGAAAGAACCATATTTAAAATGAGGAGTAGTAAGATGATAGGCTGACAGAGAGGGTGTGTCGCTGTGCTGTTGGTTGATTGTGAATCAGCTGATGACTCAATTGAGAGACTCAGACAATGACACCTAGAGACATTGTGTGAGCATGCGTGCAAGGAGTGAATGTCAGGGGGAGAGAGAACTTAGAGCCTGTGCGATTAAAGTATTGTCTTCCTGACTGAACTTTTGGTAGAGCTTCCTTGTGAAGCTTGGACTGTTAAAAAATGTTAAAAGCTTAACATCATAACTTTTACCATTTTCAGGACTGCATCAGGTCAGACTGGTGTTTACATTTCTGTGTGTAACCCTCATTCTTAAAGGACACTTCCACTGATTTTACACATCAATGTGTGTTTCCAGGTGGTGAGGAGTATTACTGCTGATATGAAATTGAAGTATTAAGCCTTTGGTGTCTCCACAGGAAGCTGTCGGAAGTCTGACAAGTGATGTCACTTGAGTCAGCAATGGTTGGAAGACTACATGTTTTAAGATGACTTTGATTTGGAAATGTGGAGTTAGAAAGAACTGAGTTTACCAGACCTCCGTTCGTCTCTGCAGCAGGCTACAGACTCCAGGCTTGATTTAAGCAAAATCCCACGAAAGGGAGTGCTACTAATTACAAACATGCTGATATTCAGTACAACGGCACAACCTCAAGTGTGATATTGCTTTTATACAACAGCTCTACAAGTGCCATTTATTAACAGTGAAAAGTGGCAGCAGCTCATGATTTGGCTGTTTATGTAATGATTTATTTGGCCCCACCAACACAAATAGTTCTGCAACAGGACCAGGACTGGACTGTTGCCAAGCGCACACAAAACATTCCTGCACACTTGCTTGCTATTTTGTGTAAACTAGGAACTCCAGTGAAATAAGAGTCTGTTTACAGTTGTTTTGGTGGCTTGTGTGATGCCAATGAGTTAACAGCTTAATGAGCATGTTGTGTCACCTTTTGATGTCACATGGGCACACCTGGAGATTTTATAGTGAAGTGTCCAGGCTTCTTTCCGTCCCTTCGTCCTTTTCTGACAACCACTCATAATGTAACTCAAATATTATTTGTGGAAATATGCTCCTCTTTGTTCAGAGTTTGTTATGATGACCCTTAATGTCTGCTAATTAAGGGTTAATGTGATTAACAGCTCGGAGCACCTGTAAAATGGAGTGATATGTGCATAGCAAGTTCCAGTGCTGTCATGCTGTATATCAGCACTTATGGAAAGCCTCCTGTCCAGTCAATTTGCTTGGTCAGTACTATCTGGTGTATCTCCAAGGTGACAGCCTCTTACCCAAAATGGTCACATCTGGCTCCAAAAAGCCAAGATGGCAATGGCTGAAATGCCTCAACATGGAAATTCATCAATCATTGGGTGATCTCAAGGTCGCTACGTCCATTATTTTTACAGTCTATGATTATGCATAGGCTGGTCGAGGCATGAGCTGCATTACACACTCCTCAGTAGGGCAGTTCATGCCTTTGCCTTGCGAAGAAGGAAGGTGTATGTTGGATTGACCGAAAAAAACCCCAAAAAAACTATAGTGTGTGTGTGTTCATGGTATTGAAGAGGGATGTCACCTAGACTCACTGATATGTTTTAATACTTTTTAGACAACAATGTGACTTTAAGGCACAGAAGAAGAAAATATTAGGCTTTGATACACGCACACCATAATTGTTAGTATATCCATTGACTGTTGGTTTGGGTCTTTTCATGAAATATATTGAATAGCACAGGGTTATTTTCTTTTATGTAATTTCTAAATGTAATAAAAATGATCTCCAGAGTGTAATCTGAACCTCCAGCTTGCTTTTAGTAACATCACTTTAAGCTCTGCAGTTGTTGTTAAAAGGCCTCTTGAAGGTCAAAGTCAACTTTTTTACTGATGTTCATACAGAGTTTTGTACTTTGTCCAAGAACCAGATAGCTCCTCTTCCTTTGATGTCTTTGCCTATGTGGAAAAAATGCTTTTATAAAACTAATTTAATTTCTGTATAATTTCCCAGCTGCCTCATTGTAGTGTCTTTGTCCAGCCCTGCTGTGAGTGCTTGTGAAGCAGAAGTGTAGCAAAACTGAACATGAACATGTTTGAGGAAAAACTTCCTCTCCAGGAATGGCAGCCCCTACCCTAACTTTGTTCAAATTACCCTGTTAACCTGGGAGCAGGGGCATCCTGGGAGGCTTGGTTCAGGGCAAAGAAATCCATTTATCATTGAATTTCTGTGCCAGGTAAACCAATGGGTCTGTTTCGCCAAGCCTTGCTGTGTTAATTAATAAAACAGTCAAATAGTTGTGGCAGAGAGAACCACTGAGACGACTGAGGGCCATCTGACATGCCCGTGACTTTAACACCTCCTCTGCATGTGTTGTTATGACATCATCTTGTTTGAGGTAAAATTACTAAGACAAATCATACAAGCCGTTCTTATGCACAGTTAATACGTTTTCCTATGAAAAGTAGTGCACCAATTCATGCATATCCCACGTAATGATGAGCCAGTAATTCAAGCATAACCCACCCACTTTGGCAGGCTGTGATCACATGACTGATGACTGATGGGAATACACAAGGAAGTGGACCCAGTGGTCAGGAGTCAGGGGGCAGGTTAGAGTGGTGAATGATTAACAAAACACAGGACTTTCACCCCAGCAGACTGGTGTTCAGAACTGTGAATCACTTTTAATCACTGTTTCTTTTCTTAAACCTCACCACAGTAACTTTCCGTTAATTTTGTAACTTTCCGTCAAAGACGTAACATAATTTGTGGGGTGTTAATTTATAGGATATCATGCATATCATTGTGTACATGGTCGTACAATATCATACGAACTGTTGTATGAGGATATGTTGAACCATAACACGCTCCTTTATTTTTCAGCAACACTGTACTTTACGTATGGTTGGGTTTAGGAACAAAACCCACTTGGTTAGAAAATATTATGTTTTGGCTTAAAATACCTACTTTCATAGCACTATCCTGGCAGGAAATACAGCAATGTCTGAGGTGTAAATACAATGATAGGCCCTTAAAAACACCCCATGTGTAGTGGCTAAAAAGCCATTGGATACACTGCTATGACTCACTAACAAACAACTGGTTTTGCTGTTTGTTGCCTTAAAGGGTGTTCTGCAGTGGTCTACAGCTTGACAGGCGTCTTGCCAAGGTCTCATGTCACCCACCATCTCTTCCACCTCCCGATGACAAAGTCAGCTTATAAACTATGTCTCTTTAGAAACGTTGATATGATATGTGTGTAACAAATTTGTAGTTTGCAGAAACATACAGTGCCAACATTTTCTGCTGGTGACTGTGGTGGGAGGTTTGTGCTCTCCAAGTGCCCTTTTGGTTCCACAATGCTAATTTTTACACAGTTTGTTATGAGCCATTAAGTTAGTCCTCTTAGGAACAGTAACAGGTCACACACCTCACTGACTAATTGATTTGATAATTGAGAGAGCCATCTTCTTTCCCATAATGGAAATTCATGCAAATGGTTAAGGCATGCATGCAGGTCCCAGTCCATTAAGCTGAAATGACCTAAATATGAGACAGATGAATAGTTGGCTCATATTTTCACATTCTACTTCCTGTATGTTTGCACTGATGATTCACACTAAAACGAATGGGATTAAATTCACTTCACAGATCTGCGTCCTCTGCTCACTTAGCTCCACTCGGAGGATTCTCATTATATCCATGACTGCCTAGAGAGCAGACGGGATGGAGCTAATTTTGTTTTTTGTTTGAGAAAGCATCCTCCTGGAGAGCAGCAGCCTCAACACACCTGCGCAGCAAGCTGCAACCATGTTTCTTCTGTAATTATCAGTTCCAAATACAATATATTGACAGCTCAGTGAATAAGCAGCATGAATGGACAGTTGACAGTCATTGTTCTCTGTAGCCTACCTGCAGTGTTTGTTAGTGGGGACATTGATTGTAGTGTTTGCTTACAAACTGCAGAGAAGCTGCCGTGTGACACTGCAGCATTTCCAGCATATAAGTTCTTTACTAGAATCTTGGTCTGAGTGAATCTGAGTTTCATGTTTAAAAAAAACTAATGGTTTATTAATCTATTTATTCATTTTCATTTCATTTTTTTTTTAAATTTTTATTAAAGCCGTGCACAAAAATACTTGGCTTGCATCACAGAATGTACAAAAATAATGGATTCAGCGACTGTAACATCACCCATCAAATTTTTGGACTCCTGTTTTGAAGCTTCCAGTTCAGCATTTTGGCCATCTCTGCCAGAAGTGGCCGTATCTGGGGCAAGAGGGTGGAGCTGTGGAGGAGCGAGGGGTGGATCTAACTATCTCACGACAGCCTGACACTTAAAGTGGTGTAATAAACAGGGAAACTAGCTGTAGAGACCAAAACCATTGTTTTGTACTAGGCTCTAAACACATTTATTTTACCTCTGTGTTGGCTTCATTGTCCAGTCCTGGAGGCTGCTGCTTTACTTGCATTGGTTTTGCAGCATGAATGCAGAACAATCTTGGGTCAGATTAACTCAAATTGTAC
>JAPZEB010000002.1:1979889-1992764 GCA_029783705.1 Chaetodon striatus
ATGTATGACAGGGAGGTCGTGTTTGAAAACTGGTGATAAACAGCTGATGTTTGAACATCATAGTCATGATGTTAAACACATCCTAGCGTACGTTTAATGCAATTTAAATTCTTATTTAATGTAAATTCAATAGTGCATATCTGACCATTTTTTCTATGAAATTTTAGGGGAAGTCGCCTCTGGTATATATATGTGTGTGTGTGTGTGTGTGTGTGTATATAAATATGTGTATATATATATATATATATATATATATATATATATTAGTTGTCTATTGTGTTAATAGGCTATGGAGGAAGAACACATAGGCCATATAATCGGCCATTTATTGTTTAGACAGCTCGGTCACAGTTATCACACAGTGAAACACATGACTGCATGCAATACTACACCATGTAGATGACTTGTTTTGTTCACTTTATGATCAATAATGTGGTTCAGAGGGAAAGGCAAACTGACAAGCCTGTCTTCGCATTGATAAGTAACTCACGTGTCTCAGACTAAGTGTGTGTGTATGTGTCTGCTGCAGATGCAGACCCTGTGTGGATGTAGAGAGCATGGAATCAGGGTAGCATACAGCAAACGCATACCTGCACACACACACACACACACACACACACACACACACACTGGACTCTGACCTCGGGGTCTGTTATAGAGGCCCCTCTGGCTTTGTTGTGTGGAGAATTATTAATGTGCAAACTTATGTGGTCTCCTAGTTAACTCATTATTAATGTGTGCTGTGTGCTGTACTCTTCTCCTCCGTGGATGATGCCGTGTGTGTGTGTAGAATGTAAAACGGTGTTGTTGCTGTTTGTTAAGGGAGCCGGCTGAATTGTGTGTGTGTCAGTTTCTCTGTGTGTAGGCGATGTAGAGCAGTATCAGTGTTGTTGAGTGAGCAGTAGGTAGGCTTGAAGAGTGGCTGTGGTAAGTTGACTGGCTCTAACAGTGGTGGACACGTGTTGGCTCACCCACTCACTGCTCCTCTGATGCTGCTCAACAGACTCCGAGTGTGACATGAGTGAATGAGAGAAGTTGGAGACATGAGGACAGTCTCACTACACCCACACTGAGGCTCACATACGCACATGTCACAGTGGTGAGTAAAATAAGGCCTTTTCTGATGAAGTAGTGACTGATCATTGGGCTGAGGTATCTGAGGCTACACTGGAGGGCAAGGAGCAATAACTGGCTGTGGATGAGCCAACCAACAGCTTGATGTTTATGTTCAGATATTTCCACAGCATTAGTGGTCTGCAGTATCTGTTTTTTTTTTCAACTTGTCTTTTCCATCAGTGATAAGATATTGTAGTAGAGTTTTTAAACTTGGTTTTTGCAAGCGTGGCAGAGGGCGAGCAGGTAAAACTGGAACTGTTATTTATAGTAGAGTATTATTTAGAATTTAGTATTGTTGACAATGCCAGCCAAGGTAACCTCACCCCTGGAAAACCACCAGCAACTCTAACTACTTCAAGACTCAACAAGGTCACACATGTTTGAAAACACTGACTGGAGACACAACTCCAAAAAGAGCTACAAGTAAGGTAACGCAATTTAAAATGTGGGCGATGTGGCGCTGGAGAACACACTAATTATATTATGTTGCTGTAAATCAAGACCGTACCATAGATATTTTATGTAAATCAAAAAATAATTGTTTGACAAGTCTTACTTCCTATTGCCAGAAGGTGGTGCATTACTATGACACCTTATTTGCATATGGTGTCATGGTGTCATATGGAAGTCAGATTTGGGGGGGATTGGACAATGTACATGGAAGTACAAACTTCCTGTTTTGTGACAAATAAGGCGTCACAGTGGCAATGTCCCTCAATGTTGACTCACAATCTTCACAAATACACATTATCAGGGTCTTACGACTATGCTGACCAAATTTGAATTGGATCTGGTCAACCCTCTGGGGTATGTCAAATCCCTTTAGGGTATGTCAAAGTATACAACAGGCAATTTTCTGTCACCAATAGCTAGTACTATGACGATAGCTTAATTTTAGTACATGAATGTCATGAGGCTGGGACTCTTATAATGCAGATTGCACAATGTATGCTCTATTACAACTTCCTGTTTTATGGCAAAATGTGCAAAATGGCCGCCATGCCACGGCAACACCATTTGACAAAACCTCACAAGTTTCATCAGAAAGCACCATCAAGGTCTAAAGACTTTTTTTCAGATATTTGGATATGGTCTATTACTAATTTTTGGCATGTAGATATGTTCAGGACGGGACTGTCATCAAATATGTGAAATTTGGGACAGACTTGACCGTGGAGTTACAAATCACTTCTTGTTTTGTGATGAAACATTGAAATTTTATACCCCACCAGAGTCACAAAATGGGTTTGATGAAAACTCAAGCTTTGAGTAACTTGTAACTTCTTGATGTCAAAGGTCTTTGGATGGTACAAACAAAATCTGAGGTCAATCAGATCAAATCTCTATGAGGAGTTTGAAGTATGACCCCTGGAAATGGCCAAAAAATGCACAGATATTACGTATTAAATTAAAAATGGCTGACTTCCTGTTGGGTTTAGGCTATAGCTCCAACAGTGCTTTTTGTAAGTCTAGGCATGATACATATGTCCACCAAATTTCATTCATTCACATAAAATTTAAAGGTTGGGGCTTGAACTTTTAAAACTGTAGGGATGCACAATCGAAGCAATTTTCCACACCCAATCAGAACACCCTTATGAGTTTGCAGTTTTTGCCAGTCCTAATACATGTGGCAAATTTCAGGACTTTCCATGTATTAGGACCCCCAAAATGCATTTAAATGGTAAAAATAAAAATCATAATAATAATTCCTTCAATTAATGGAGCCAATCAATTGGGCCTTCACGACTGCCTGTGGTTGGAGCTCAGACCCTACAAATCAATATGAGAATATGATCAAAATGAAAATAACACATAAAATACAAAAGCACAATGACAACAAAAGAATTCTTAAACCAGCAAACTGAAACTCGAAATAATCTCATAAACCAGTCAACACAAAAAGAAAGACAAAGAAACTGAACACACACTACTCATATTCTCATGAGAAACCAATAATATTCCAAGTGTCCTATGGGGGACTGCCTATTGTTTCGACAGCCCAAAATTCTAAAGCCTCTTTAGTCTAAAAAATGTCAGACTGGACCGAAAGCCTGTTTTGTCTGACAGCCTATTACCCCAGTAACAAACAAACACAAACCCACCCCTTGTGGTTAGACAACCCAGTTGCCAGAAAAAAATGTTCACATTGTACATTTCTGTAAACCATGGATATGTTACATTTGTCAACAAAGCTGTGATGAATGTTTGGTTAGGTTTAGGCACAAAAAACACTTGGTTATGGTTAGGAAAAGATCATGTTTTGGCTTAAAACACCCACCTTTAGTTGGACAAAACTTACTGGAGACACCCAAATTCAGCTGCTCAAATGCTTCTGGGAAAACACTGGGTTGGTAGAAACACCCAGGATTGGTGGCTCAAATGGTGCTAGGAAGTACAGTGGATTTTTGAAAACACTGAAACTAACTGCAGGACATGCTTTGTCATGGCCCTCGACGTAACCAAAGGTACCCTTTAGTGTATTTACTGTTTCACAACATTGACAATGTGTTACAATGTATTCTGCTGTGCGTCACAGGGAGACACTAAAGGGTGCCTTGTGCATCGCTATGAGATGTTGAGGGGCATAACAAAGCCTCTGTATCTGATGTCCTGTGAAAGGGTTGGTCTCTCTCAATAACACAGTAGTTAGGGCCCTGTATTAGCAAGTCATTTTTTATTCAGTATCTTTCCAATACATATTAATATCATACTCAAAGTATAATAATTAAATATTTTGACTTACCATGACTATTTTTTCTTTGGTTGACATTGTCTTCTATCAGTCACTAGGTAAGAAAATGAATAAATGTAATGTAAAAACATTTCAGCAGACAGGGCCTACCTTTAAGCAATAGCTCATGACGAGTCATGGTATGTTGTGATTATATCACAGCCAAGATGCTATTTGCATTAGGCCAACAACCCCCCTCAGCTGTGTTATAATTACAACATATCATAGAGTGAGCTATTGCTTTTAGAAAACAATTACCAATGGCAAAATGAAAGTTACATACAAATTCCAATTTAAACCATTTTTGTTAACTTGTTCATAAAACATTGTTCTTGCAAGGAGGCCCAGCGAGGAGGGGATGTGCAATGACGCGGGTGCGCAGGTGTTATACAACATAGTAGCTTTTTTTAATTTCATATATTATTTCACCCCATGGTCCCTCCATCTCATTCCCTTCTACTAATACAAAACTTCGCCTGGAGGAGAGTGGACAGCAGTTCTGTAGATGCACCTTATTGTTTTTATTTTAATAAGTACTTTCAGTGTTGTTGTTTTTTTTTCTTTTAATTGAGATTGTGAGTAATTGAGATTGTAATGATTGTGTTTTGTATGTATTGTCTGGACCCCAGGAAGACTAGCTGTTGTCTTGGCGTCAGCTAATGGGGATCCTTTTAAATAAACAAATAAACAAACCCTCAGTTACAGCTATAGCAACCTGAATTCAGCTAGGTGAGGTTTCCCCGAAAATATACATTGCTTAAGCCGCTCCTCCACAGGTAGACTACCTCCCAGGTGGAAGTTGACCTTAAATGTTTCCATTTTGAAACAGTTAGTTAGCTAGCTAACCAGCTTCTTAGGGAAAACATTTTTCTCCCCTCACATTCAGAGTTTATACCAGACAGATTTCTCTGTTTCAGCTTGATGGAGTGGGTGGATTCAAAGGTTTGATACTCAGTTGTTCAAGGAAACAGATGTCATCACTGTTGTACATGGTTATTTTACCGTGGCTAACAACCAATCAGCTTGCTTGATTTGAGCTATTCCTTTTATAATCAGGTTCAAGCATCATGTGAATGCTGCAGTCTTTTGTCTCTTTCAGGCATGAGCTTGGAAGGTCATCAGGCTACTAAGTGTTAGTATAGCTGCAGGCTAGTATGACTGGTTTGAACTTTGTAGGTCAGTTAAGCTAACTAGCAGGCCAGCCACTGGCTGGACAACATTGTGCCTGGCATCCTTCAGTCAGCAAGGGCATGTCACAGCTCCATCTCTGCTCTTGTCCCTTGTTTTTTTTCGTTGGCCATGCACACCAAGTTTGAACCCCTTTCCATCCAGGTATGCTGAGAGAGAGGCCCCTCTGTCACAGCCTCTGTAGGGGCCAACACCCAGGGGGAGGGGTGGGACTATCACATTGCACATGATTAATGCAGGGCCCTTGTCTGCTAGAAGCAGTGGTGAAGGATACTCGATGCCTCGAGGCACCAACAGACCTGCTTCCCAAACTGGGACTTGGCCCCCTCTCTGCATGCTTGACCGAACGAGTTGTGGGTGTGTGGAGGCCGTGCAAACCTACTGCAGTGGCTCGATACAGACATGAAAGGAGTTGACCTTGAAAAGTTCAAAGGCAGAGTTTCCCTTTCGGTCGACCCCCACCCATTTTTTCTTCATCTCCTCCCTCTGCCTGTCAACCTCAGCTTATCTTCACCCGATTTTCTCCATTCCTTCTCCATGCTTCCCCTCTTTGTGTCTATCTTTCACAGCAGCCCTCACTGACAGTTTGTCTCCTTTATTCCTTCTCTCTGCTGCTGTCTCTGTGTCTTGCTCTCTGTCACAGGTCAGTTCCAGGTTAACTGGCTCAACAGCACTGGAAGCTAAGAACCTCAAACCCTGTCACATGACAGGGCCTTTCCTTCACATACTACAACTATGTGAGAAGGAGTTAACCTTGTAAATACAACCATGACATCAGAGACAGTCATGCTACAAAGCTCTGAGTGCTGCACGTGTCTGGTCTTGCTGTCCCTTTGGCTTCAAAAACATATTTTTTCACATAATTGAGTACATAATAGTCCTGTCTATTCTTCACCTTTATTTGTCCTGCTTTGTTGTCCTTATTTTAGCTGTTGTGTCTATTCAAGTGTAAATGCATCAAGAGCAGCGCAAAAAAACACAATTAAATTCCTGTATAGACATATATATGTGGCCAATGAAGCTAATTCTTATTCTGGAAGTAAGATGACATGAAAGGGGAACAAAAGATATTATTGCCTAACAGGAAGGCAATTTTGTTGCAGTAGAAGAATATGAGACATAGTGCATAGAATATGTTCTGTATAGCAAAAACATCTGTAGTTTTTGAGCCCCCAGATGAAACCAGTCCATCTGATCCGTTTGTTTTTTGCCACTGTTGATTGGGAGATAATTGATGGACGTGATAGATCCAACAAGTCCTTCTCCCTCATACACTGTGTGATTTTGGACTGTCACAGACAAAAGATGACCAGTGTGAAAGAAATGTGGAGACATCTTTGGTCATGGCTCTAAAATGGTGGTCCTACATCGCACAGTGAGAGAGGTTCAAGGATGGTCCTTGTCACTGTCTTGTGATCAAAGACAGCCTGGGATAAAATTCTGATAGTGTCAGAAATTTGGGATGACCATCTCACTGTTGTTATGACCTACATCTACTAACCAACCAATAGAAATGCAGCATGAAATGCAGCACTGGCTCCAAACCCAAACAGAAGGACAGCAGCTCGCCATAGGGCAAAATACACTAAAAGAAATGTGAGGGATTCCAGCAAAGACGAAAACCTTGTGGAATTGTGGCAGCAGAAGCCTTGCCTGTATGATGTGTCCTCCAGCTCTCATCATGATCGCGTAAAGAAGGATGAAGCATAGAATGAAATAGCAGAGTTGTAGCTGCCAGGTGAGCAACATAGCAACTAGCAAACACAGACACACTGCAGTATAAAACTTTAGGTTATTTAATAATGTGACATCCATGGTTTGTAGAAAAAAATAGTGCCAACATTTATTCTGGTGACTGGGTTGCTGTTCAGCAAACAGTAATCAAACAAAAAACAGAGAGTGCTGTACTGGGATAAAGCACTGTGCAGTTAATTGTAAAAAAAAAAATTAGGTGCTCTTCAAAGATAGGGTTAATAGCCACGTAGACATGTGACACTGAGAGTAATCTATTATGAGTTTTTCTAACATCATACCCTCCTCTGAGTATCTAATATCATTGTTGTCATGCTTTTGAACTAGTGTTAGTGTGGGTGAACGCTTGCATACTGTTGCCTTGTGTTTCTTTTCAAAAATCATCACATCGCTATACAACCACTGTGCATTTATTCACGCCTTGGCTTGGATTGAATTTAAGCGTGCCTTGGCACAGCAGAGTAATTGGACGGAGCACTGCAGCATATGGAATTGCTGGTTGTGTAGTGGCAAGTACGCTCCCCAGTGAATGCCATTGGCTTTTATTTCCTCAAAAGAAACAACGATGAAGTTGAACATAATTAAACATATAGGATAAGCTATAAAATGAGTTTAATATCACATTCTAAAATATGACTAGTCTGTGGCATCTTCTACTCCTTGCTGGCACCTCAAGCTGCCACTGGATCACAAATCCAACACTTGTACCTCGCAAAATGTTTGTGGATTGCAATAATGTTTTTTAAAGTGAGAAAAAAAAAAAAAATCTCTGTTTGTAAAGGAAAAGTATATTATTGCTTATATGGTGTGTGTTCTCCATACACCCATACATCTCTTATTGTTATGTATGCAAGGCTGCACTCCTCTGTCCTTTGACACAGGTGACTCACTGACATGACTGTGGCTCTATGTTTGATTTAAACCAAGACAAAAAAGTTGCTCCAGAGCACTGTATTTCAGCATTGTTCCAGTATGTAGGTTGGATACCCGACACCCCAGACTTCCTAATGTTCATCTCTGCGAAGAGCCCACAGGACATGTATAGGTGTGACATTTTACAGGCTTTTGGGACACGAAGCTGAGACACGCACCATGTCTGCAGTGCAGGAACAATACCTGGGAGCCTGGTTCCCAGACGGTCTTCCCAGAAGTAGAAAATTAAGACTAAGAGCATTGTCCCAATGTGTCCCATTCAGTTCACTCCCAGAGAGTGAAAAACCCACAGTGTTGCAGCTGTGTGGCTCCTTGCCAATACAAAATACTTCCTGTTATTCATGGACTCAATGCTGGAGAGCAGCTCTGCCTGTCACATTTCTTAATTTAAAATGCATAACTCAACATGACATGATCTTCATATCTTCAGTATCAGGCTACTGCTCATTATACACTACAGACCAACTGTCTGACAGCTTCACATTTGTGCAAGGAGGATCATAAGATGAAGAGGGGGATGTAAAGTCTTACCTGTCCCACAGACAGCTCAGCATGACGTTCATTTTAGAGAATTCTGTACCCCACATTAAAAATTTTGCACCAATGTTTGGTGCCAAGGCAGAATATAGTGGATCCTTTATGTAGCAAGGCAGAAAATAGGGGTCTAGGTATCCTAAAAAAGAACTAGTTCATTACACGTATTGTCTGATCATGTCATTGACATTAATCATATCTACTCATTTACTCAACATCACCCAAGTGTGTCAATTGGTAGAACTAGATGAAAACAAAGAGCAGCACACGCTACAAAATAATGTCATCCCCACAGCATTCCCAACTGATTCAGACAGGGCAAAAGACATCACTGCGGCTACTGGTACATTTAGAGCCACAGATATGAGACTCCACTCTGAGGAGACAACACAGGCTTCACGAACATGCTTGATATATTCAAGTCCCGTCGCAATATTCTTTGATGAGCCCACTTCAGCCAGACCACAATTCCTGCTTTCTACTAAAAAACATAACAAAGCAATGCACCCAAATTTGTACATATTCTATGTATTTTGAAAGGCTGCGATCATGAGACCATTGTGCTGATGGCAGTAAACAAGGAGGCAGTTCCAAGCACTTGCAAGGACGCAGGTTGGGGTGGTGGATGGATCACCAAAAACTTGACTTTCACCTGAGACTTTCCCCCTGGAGTCGTGCGTTTGGATCCATGTGAACTTTGAGTCATTTTATTGTACGTCCTCACTATGTTTCTTTTCATAAACTTAACCACAGTAACTTTATGGTAATTACGTAACTGTATGTTAAAGGCTTAATGTCATTCGTAGGTGGCAAATTTGTAGGGTACCATACGAAGTGCGCTATGAGACTGTGTTGAATTATTATGTTAGTTTTAGTCCATTTAAAAATAATGATATTAAAAATAGGAAATTTCACTGGCATTTCCGAAACAGAATTGTTTCTTTTGTTTGTATGTGTTTAGAACTACCATACTACATTTTATATTTTATAAAACATATTTGTTGTTTTATAAGCTGCTAAGAAGACACTGCAGGAGATGATCAAGCAGGTGCAGCTCTGTCGATGTCCAAAGTCAAAAACAGTTTGTACTTTATGTTGTTGTTGAATAAATAAATACTTTAAAATAACAAATAAAATAAAAAGTAGAAATCAAAACCATTACACACCTTCCCCTGAAGGTGGATTTCCAATTCGGAAAGTCGGAGCAACGTTACTGATTATACTTATTAAAAATCTGAGTAGCAGGTGGCACCTTGTATGGTAGCCTCAGCCACCAGTGTATGAATGTGTGTGTGTGAATGTGACTTAATTGTGCTTCATTAAAACAGTCATACACGCAGTACTGTCCAACTTCTATCCTTGGACAGGTTTGTATGTGCATACATACATACATATAATGACAGAGGTAAATGGAACACAGCATCTGTGTACAGTCTTGATGCCGCCTTCAAGTACTTCTGGTCCTGGGAGCTGTGTTGGTAGCCTCTGATGTCTTGGCGATCTCTGAGTCAGGGTAATGTCTGTGGAGTTCTTCTCAGGTCATCCATATATTACAGCTTGAATTAATTAATGGCTCTTTGTAATAACCTGGCACTGCCTTTTTACCCTTCTGTAACCCTCTCCCCATCCATCTCTCTGCCTGCCACACCTTCCTGACGTATATCTCAGCTGAGCCCCCACTCAGAACTCCTGAGAGTATGTAAAACATTTGAAGTTGTTCCCCTCTCTCATTTTATGTTTTCCATCCATTGCAACCTTTTCTCTCTCTTGGATGGCAAAGATTCTCGTTCCATCCCCAACCCTTCTTCTGTCTACCTTCACCTCCCCGCCCCCAGCAGCCCTCAGCCCTTCTGTGAGAGCCTGATAGACGCTCTCCAATATGCAGCTGGCATAAATCTTCCCTCAAGTTGGCCACAAATATCTCAGCTATGCTGATTTATAGGAGCTGGCCTCCCATCTGTCTCAAAGAGAGGCTGCTGTGGTGCTTGTAGGCTGCATGTAGATGGGATAGATGTCTTAATAGCGGGTCTCTTCAAAATATGAGGGCTACCTTCACGAGGTACTAAGAGAGAGAGAGATCATTGAATGTGTGGCTGAGCAGCGCTGATAGGGAGGAAAAGGACTCACCTGTAAAAAAGGTCAGTGAGGCAGTAAACAGGGAAATGAGCACAGGATGGGATGAGAGCTGAGCACAGTGGCAGATATGTGAACGACATACACCACCATGAACAATTCCAGGATTTCTTTAAATGATGTGTCACAGGAGGAACCACGATCCAGTCAGGGGGTGTGTGAGAAATCAGGAAAATCTGTTCTAAATAAATACAGTGTTGAAAATTGGATTAGAAAACGTTGGGCAGGGTTTTCAGCCTCTTGTGCACTGCCCTGTGCCCTAATACAGGTGATATTACGTTAAAGGGACACTGCACAAGAGCTGGGAAAATTTTGTATGTTGTTTTGCGTGAATAGGACAACACAATTTATTTTACTGTATAAAAAATAAAAAACCTGCCTATTATAAGCTTGAGCTGTGACATGACTAACAGTGACTGTAAATTCATCTGCCTTTTTACAGTCTGTACATTTTGTGTTGAGCTAGCAGAGTCCTTCATGTTAACACTGACGTGGAGATAAGCATCCCTTTGTCCTTAGCCTGGGCTGTGGCAGATAAACACTGGAACACACTGAAAGGGTGTCTCTGCGTAATCAGAGCTTCCACAAGGACAGGCTGGACCAGGGACAGTCCATGTTAAGGTAGAGGTAGACAAGGAAAAATTTCACAGCAGACATAAAGGTCACTTTACTTACTTTACTTAAAATAGTGACATGAGTACTACTGTTGATAATCCATGTGTGTGTGAAAGACATCCTTTAGTATGTCTTTCTGACATATTTGTGTTTTCAGATTGTGTTTTATATATGAATGAATTGTCTGTGTGTACTTCTGTTTGCACACCCACGTTCAATTGGCCCTGATTGATGAATAAAGTATCTTAAATTGAATATTTGACAGGTGGAAACAGATGTATTATGTCCTCTGTGGCTCGGGAGGAGCTTTGTCAAGTGTGAGAAAAGAACCCTGATGATGTCATTGTAATGTCGAAAGGGTTAATACACTTAATCGAATTTGGGCTAGAAAACTACAAACCCTTCAGACACATCCTTGCACACAGTGTCAAGAACACTATCACCTGCCTTTGCGTGCAAAATGGTGAGTGTCCTCCCAATTCAATGACAGCATTATCTGTTGCCTACATTATTTGATGCAGCCATATTTTTGAACGAGGCTGAAATACTGAATTTTAAGGGATATTTGGTTAAAGATGAGACAAATTTTGTGTGAGAGGAGACCCCAGGATGATGTGAAATGATTCATTTCACTATCAGACTTCGATCCATTTGGTCTGATGATATTTCTAAAGTCTAAAGGAGCTGCAAGAATAACATATTATTAGCACATTATTATGTTTTAAAGTCATTTTTGTATTCTGAAAAAGTTGTTTCTATAGTGTGAATTATTTTTTACCTCCAAAACAGCTCTTTGGAAGCTGTGAATTTTAGTATTGCCGTGGCGGAGGGGACAAAAATGAGGGTAATACAGTAAAGATAACAGTCTGTCACAGAAAAGGTGTTATATTTAAAAATTATATTTTTATCCCATTTCCCATACTTTAACCAGATCACATGGTCTTCACTTAACACTAAATTGAAATTGTTTTGTCAACCTACTCTTTACATGGTCAAGAATTAACTGCTTGCCATACTTTGGTTTGAAAATGTTGGCAATGAATGTAAAAAAAAATCCCCAAACTCTAGCACTTATGTAAATGCAATATAAACATACACATTATGTGATTAATGTATGAGCCAAATCATATATTCATGTCAATGGTACTTAGCAACCCACATACTGTAGTGTGGTAGTCATTTAATCATTGATGTCTCTCTATTGGCCCAGACTGGGGATGATAATGTCAGTTAGTTCACTGAAAGACATCTCAATAATTACTATGAAATTACCATGGAATTCTCTGTAGATATTTTCCATGCTGCCATGAAATTTGGCGTGGATCATCATCATCATCATCATGGTCCCCAGAGGACGATCCTTGGGAGTTGTGCTTGGCTTATCTACTGCTTGAAAATATAAATAAGGCGTATATCTTAACCTCATAATTACTGGTGATCACTGACCCTTGGCTCCAGCATTAGGCCAAAGTTTCCACTTGTACACAAGAAATGTGAAGACTGGATTGAGTTTGTTGCTGGATTCACTTATTTCAAATGATGAAAGCCATGTTTCTTCAACATAAACTAAGAATTTTTACAGAGATGTTAAAGGAAGTGAAAGTGAAAATTCTAATATCTGAAATGGGAAAGCATCTCTTCGTCACTGTTTTCAGCAGATAAAGTACAGCACAGTGTGCACGTCCCATTGTGCATATAGAAACAAGCAGTCATGCCCTGACAAAAGCAGCAATGAAATAATTGTTTATTGAAGGTTCTCATGGATGAAATGCTTTTGTGATCTAAAAAAGATTGTGTGTGTGTGTGTGTGTGAGTGTGTGTGTGTGTGTGTGTGTGTGTGTGTGTGTGTGTGTCTGTGTGCGTGTTTTTT
>JAPZEB010000002.1:2007566-2032892 GCA_029783705.1 Chaetodon striatus
ATAATATAATGTGATTAAGTTATGATTTTAACTTGAACTTCTTAACTTCTACCTTGATATTTGCTGTATGAAATAATGATGAATTGGCTTCCTTTATATTTTAGAAACTATAATAATATTCTTTTTGAGTGTCATTTGAGGGTTGTAGAGCTGAGCTGTACATTAGTATGCTATTTATTGAGTCAGATGTCTTCCAAACATGATTCCTAAATACTCAAGCCAGCTGAAATGACATTATAATATAATCTAATTTTTGGAACAACCAGACAACTTTCAACCTAATATTCCCTTAAAGCGTAACATATCTTTAAGAAATTATTGTGCAGTCTGTCATGATTCTGTATGTGTATTTTCTATTCCTTGCAGTAAGCAGACAGCCACATTTTCCAAGAGGCCATTGTTAATTAATAATAGCCTACCTTGCAGGCGTGTTCAGACACAATAGAGGTTTAGTAATGCATTTTTACTATACAGAGGTGCTGGAGCTGTTAGCGAAGCATGGAAAAATACACTGACACCTTTCTTTGTTGCTGGCACTTGCAGGTGAGGGAAGCGAACTACTTAAGCAGATTATTACTGCTGTCTATTGTGTCTCATTGTTGCCTGGCATCTTTTAGACATCGGAGCACGTTTATCAAGTTTTGTAAGTTTCTCCAAGTTTCTTTAAAAACCTAAACTGCCCACATGTTTTAAATTTATATGTGTTTTGTGTATTATAT
This sequence comes from Chaetodon striatus, assembly GCA_029783705.1. Classification (NCBI taxonomy): domain Eukaryota; kingdom Metazoa; phylum Chordata; class Actinopteri; order Chaetodontiformes; family Chaetodontidae; genus Chaetodon; species Chaetodon striatus. The sequence continues at coordinate 2,008,286 of JAPZEB010000002.1, forward strand.
ACAGTAGTTCTGGAAAAAATAGTGGGCAAACTTGGCAGCAGGGCACTGGCATGTTTTCCTAAAGCAGAAGAGGGGGTGGGCCTGACAACACTGTCAGACAAGAAGGGGGAGAGAAACACATGCAGATTACATTATTACGCTCTACGCCTAATAATGTAATTACTACACGGCTGTCATATCAGGCTCTTCCGATACCGAGGAGCCTGCGTGGATTCAGCTGTGATGTTCTCCGGCTTTAGGCTAACGCAGGCTCGCAGCTGGCATCATTCAGTTGACTGATAAGAAGTGGTGGTGGTACTGCCAGTACTGTACATCCAGAGTTGATGCTGATAGTCAGCAGATTGGGACGCTTCTGACCGATTACAGACCTGTTAATGAATGCCAAAGTTTGGGAATTTACAGTAGTGTATATCGCAGGTTTCGTGTTTTGCTTCTGCAGATTAGGGGGAATAAAAGTCGACTCACTGGCTGTGTAATCAGCGAGGCCTTGGGGTTAGTGCAGTGGCTTTAATGTGAAGTGTACATTCACAGTGTCTCAAGCGTGACTTCTACAGTGTCACTGCCTCACAGTAATCTTCCCACAGTGAGAAATTTCACGTGCTGTAATAATCACAGTGGCACACGATCAGATTTACAAGAACAGAGCTTTCAAAATAATGTTCTTTAATACATATGTATGACTAATTTCATTAGTCAAGGTCGACCATATGTTTTGCTACGGTTTGTCAGACCTGCTATCATGAGGTTAAAGACTTGACTCTGTGTTTTGACACCGTCTCTGCAGGAAGTGACCCTGACTTTGACGTCATCTGAAGTCTTTTGCAGTTGTGACTTATTGTGCTTAAAGGTAACAGTATAGCAGAGGGTTTTTAACTTGTGTAGAGGACCTGATTAGGCATGTCGTGGTTCCAGAAATTAGTTGTCGTTACCACTACCGGTTAAATCCCACGATTCTAGACACTCAATTCTGTAAAATTAAATAACATACAAAACCAATAAATCCCATGTACTTAAACATACGCTTCTTTGCCTTAATTAAAAGTACTAGTTTGTGAAGGTTTATGAGATTTTGTGGACGAGGAAACACATTAATACATAGCCTACAGTATATCAACATACTTTTCCTCCATAGTTATTGTAGTGGGCAGCACTGTGGTACAGCGGTAGCATTGTCGCCTCACAGCAAGAGGGTTCCCGGTTTGAATCCAGGGTGCGGGTTTGAACATAGTTTGCATGCTGTCCCAAAGACATGCAGGTTAACTGGTGACTCTAAATTTCCCATAGGTGTGTGAATGTGAGTGTGAATGTCTCTTTGTGTCAGCCCTGTGATAGTCTGATAGTCTGTCCAGGGTGTACCCTGCCTCTCACCCAATGTCAGCTGGGGTAGGCTCCAGCCCCCCCACAGCCCCCAACAGTATAAGCGGTACAGAAAATGAATAGATATTATTGTTGTTCAGCACTTGTACATGTGAGATGTGACGATTGGTCTTTGTGATTGTCTTTTGTGATGGCTGGAGACAAATTGACAGTGAGGAGTGCAGCATTTTACCCAAAGTAGAACTTTTTCAACTGTCAGCAACCGTAAAAAAAAAAGCCAAACATGCAACACTCAGAGCAGACCAGACACTCTGCGTCTCGTCACGCTCCTGGCATTTGTAATATGATGGAATTTCTTGTTGGATAATCTTAATTCTTCTTCTTCTTCTTTTGGCATGTAGCAGCAGACTAGAACACTTGGAGACGTATATGCTGCCCCATCAGGTCTGGAAGAATTGCATCCTTGTTACTAAGGGCACAAGAGAAAAACAAGTACCATCACATCTTCACAACTTTGGCATTGACTTTGTACCCAAGTATCACTTCTGGTTTTATTCATAGACCTGCCTAATCATGGCTCACACGCGAGACGGGTTTGATAAGTTGGCACTCTCTGCAGTGACAGTCTTACTTTTGATTTCATCTTGTAATGTTATGTAGGTAGTATAAGAGTACCTTTGTTCGTTTTACCAGCACTTCAGTGTTTGATATGACTTTGTGCATAATATCAGCTTAACTACATTTAGCACTTCCTTCTTCCTTGATGTTATTGACTGCATTTAGGAGACAGCATGTGACTGTCATGACAACAATATGCTGACTTCACCAGTGGAGCCGTGTTGTGGCTACAGACTGACATTTCTAACTCACGGCCCTGCGGCAGATAATCTTGTGCCGCCAATATTTGGTCTGCTCCACACGCAGTAATTAGTGTTGTTTGTTGAGATTGCCTGTTGAAATGAATAACTGTAATCACGTGATTATTACTGAGGCTATAGTTGAAAGGTGCTGTTGTACTGCACCACATTATGCTAAGAGTATAATGAGTGTATAATAAGAGTCTATTTTGGGGAGAACTTCATTTATAAAGTAACCAGAGTATCGCAGTATTTCCCTCTAAAATATAGTGATCTGGACATATAAAGTTGTATAAAATGAAATACAAATGAAGTTCAAGTATGTCAAAAAATTTTACTTAAAAAGATCTGCTTAGTTACTTTCCAAGGGGAAATTATGACAGAAAAGGATTTAACAAATATTATAGTAATGCTGAGGTCTACATTTCATCAAGAGGGAAGCCAAACTCTGTTTAAAGTTCTGGCATTTTAAGTTTACTCGTGTCATCTTTGGTAAACATTAAATGTTAGTATAATACATAATGTTTATTTACCCAAAATGCCTTTGACAGCCAATCACTGCAGAGCTGATTTGTTAAGACTTGACATGTAACACACCTTCAGATGAACTCCCACTACACTGACCATGTTCATTGTAATGAAGGAATATGTTACTCAAGACAGCTGTAAGACCCTTTTATGTGTTTTTAATGAGTGTTTGGTCATTGGAGTTTTATGGTAGAAGTTTATTGAGGTATAATAATACAAGCACTATCCTCAAAATTCATCCATGAGGGATAAAAGAGAGTAAAAATCAGAATTTATAATCCGATAAATTAAGCATAACATGTGCCACTGTGAACAGCTAATATGTTGTTTGTTCCCATGAAGACATAGTGGCAGAAAGTAAAAGGTCAATATTTTGAATGAGCTCATTGTGTCATATATACACAGAGGAGACATTTACAAGAGATTAATGATGAATTCTACTGGTTTCACTTAAGTGTTTGGTTTCTCTGAGCTCGAAAAAGAGGACATCCACGGACAGCAACATTAGCTGCAGAGAAATCCTTTTTCCACACAGGATTGTTTCTATCAGATTGACCTTTCTCTGAGAGCTGAGAAGATTCTTCCTGTCAAAGACAAAACTCCACAGACTTTGTAAACAGATTTAAGTGGCCTAATGCACTTAATCACAAACAGAATAATCAAAATAATGGTGCATTACTTGACTAAACTCTTTGGCACGTGCCTCAGTGTGTGCAAGGATGATTCTATGATGCAAGCTGATGTAGAGAAGAGGGAGACTTGCTGAAGTTTTAAACATGTGAAAATGAGTTTGTGATCATGTAGGGATCGAATGTCTCTAGTAGCTCAACACTGGACTATACCCTGTATAAAAGAAGTGGACGTAGCCACTGTGGCATCACCCATTGGTTTATGGGCTACTGTTTTGAATCCTTAAATGTGGCGTTTTGGCTATCACTATCTTTTTTTGGGGGAGCCAGTAGCAACCATATTTGGATGATAGGGTGGAGCTGTGGAGACGTGAGGGGTGGATTTCACTGAGAACCCTGAGCTAGTTTGGTTTGCAAGGTGCATCTGTAATTCACGTTGACTGTGATATAATTGGGATGCTAATTTTGGGTAGCAAAAAACAGGCATTTGGGAAGCGGAGGGGGCGGGGTTTATGAGCGACTCTGCAGCCAGCCATCAAGGGGCAGCCAAGATGTTATGGCTTCACTTTTGGGTTGCTGTATTGTCGTCCTTTTTTATATACAGTCTATGCTCTATCCTGATCTACAGGTTGACTTGTCAATCATGCCATGTCCTAAAACATACTCTGCTTTATCCCCTATTTTACTTTAAATGGGACCATAATTTGCAAAATGAACATCACGTTGTATTTAAGGAGGCTTGAAACTAGTGATTTAGACCATAAACTCATTAGGAAAATGTTTACTGATGTGATAAATCAAGTGAGAAGTGGGTTTATTTTTTCGTAGACTTCTTTTTGTAAACCGTGGATTTGCCCCCTGCTGGCTAGGCCTTTCTATATTGACATACATTTTTTAGACCCAGAGGCTACATCCGTGTCTATTATACAGCCTATGGAATAGACAGCATTTGGATAAACAGCACATGTGTACATACGGTCATACATTTCCCAACACAGTCCACCTAGTGCAAACATGAATAAAAGCAGTTATGTATGTGTCACCTTTAAATAAACATGACAGAACAAAATTAACACTTGCTCAGTGTTTTTCAGAGCAGTCTGTCGTAAAAATGGGAAAATAATTGACCTACATGCAGATCAGGGGCAATCGAAAACTGTCTTAGTGTGACACTATCAGATTTTACTATGATCAGGAGAAAAATGGGTCAAGTCTATTAGGTGTTCCCTTAAAAGTGATGAGGTAGAGGTGCATTGGTGATATCTCTAACATCAGTGTCATGGCTGATAGCTCCTCAGTGCTCACCTCAGGCATTAGCAAATTAATCTGGCTGTTCTGGAAGCTGAAACTGATTGTTATAGCACAAGATGTGATGTGGGTGATTGTCGTCATTCGAAAGAGCGTAATGACGTCACCGCAATTAGGTCAAAGCCTACAGAATAAAAAAGGTCAACTGGAATACACATTCATTCTGTGCTGAAACCATTAGTTGATTGATTTATGTTGTCTTTCGAACAGAAAGTGAATCCATGACACTTATGCTATGCAATAATTGTTTAAGTCATAATCAAGAAAAAAATACAAACATTTGTTTGTCCCAGCCTCTCATATTTAAGGGTTTGCTGCATCTCTGTTTTACATTCTTACAAACTGAATATTTATTTGTTCTGATCAGCACTTTGTAGCCTTGAGTTCTGGGAAAAATGCGATTGGCATTTTAAACTATTTTCTTACTTTTTTTTTTTTTTTTTTTACAGACAATCCAACAAAATAATAAAAAAAAGTTTGTGAGATTACTTAAAATGAACATAACAGGTAGTAAGTTGCAGCCTCACAAAGTTTAAATGCCTCAATTCATGCATTATTAATTAATAAATACTAGGGCTGCACATTATAAACATATAATCGAAATCACAATATGGCCAGGTATAGATGCACGATATTGGATTTTTTTTTTGTGGATATCCAATATGCCAATGTATAACAACTTATTCGGCTGATAACCAATATAGATATTGATATATCCACTTTTTTCCCTACCTAATTTTATCGATCATCATGTCTTATTGCATCCCCATGACCAAATGCAGTTGCAGGAGCTGCAAATTTTTGGATAAAGGTAAAATGTGTCACAACATGAAGCATCGTGGTGCCACAGAGATGCTCCCGCCTACAAATCATATTCTAGATGTAAGGGAACATGCTCGTTTGGCAGAGACTCCAGCAAAAATCCCATTATTATCATTTTTAGATTTATTTCAGTGAAAATGAAATGCAAAAATTACCATCCCCACTAAAATTGTAATTCATATTGCAATATTGGGCGGCACGGTGGTGTAGTGGTTAGCACTGTTGCCTCACAGCAAGAGGGTTCCCCCTGGTTCAATCCCAGGGGGAGCCCTTCTGTGCGGAGTTTGAATTTTCTCCTCATATCAGCGTTGGTTTTCTCCGGGTACTCCGGCTTCACAGTCCAAAGACATGCAGGTTAATTGTTGTTTAAATTGTCCGTAGGTGCGAATGTGAGTGTGAATGGTTGTCTGTCTTTATGTGTCAGCCCTGTGACAGTCTGGCGACCTGTCCAGGGTGTACCCTGCCTCTCACCCAATGTCAGCTGGGATAGGCTCCAGCCCCCATGCGACCCTCAAGAGGATAAGCGGCTAGATAATGGATGGATGATATGTGCTGCTGAAGATATACTACCACACTCATTTACAATGTGAAGACCTCCGCGCACACACACACGCACACGGAGCAGAGCAGAGCCATTAACTTCATCCTGCTGTGCTGAGCCACAGCAGGCAGCCTCCCTGCAACGAGTGGAGGAGGATACTGACATCAGTGTGTAGTGAACAAACACTCACCAGTCTGCTAAAGCTAAGGAGACCTGGCACTGGAGGAGGTGAGGCTACTTATGAGGACCCTCCAGACATGTGGGCTACCAATAGAAGCAAGCATCTACACACAAACAGCCACCCACAGACAGGGGACGTCTGATAGCACAGGACAGCTTGTTGTAGGCCTCGCTGTGGGCGGAGGAGAGAAAAGTGTGATGTGGCAATCAACACTTATCCCAGAATTATAGTTATAATTAGTTTTGCATATTGCAAATGACTCATCTCTTCGAAACAGAATTTACATGGGTTCTTCAAAATATCCTCCGACACTGGCAGCATCTACAGCAAGGGAGCTGACACGCATTGTAGCTCTGCAACCATGAAGAACCCACAAAGCAGCCCTCATACATTATTCCATACAATGATTAAGTAGCAACATTCTCCTCAAAATCCCCTCACAGCACGGGCAGGATAAGAGGTTTTCCTACACTGACATCTGAATTATTTTCTTCCCATAGCACTTAACCTAAATTATGCTTGCTTAAATTAGAGAATGAGTTACTGTATTAGGAGAGTCCTTCAAAAACGAGGCACTTCCTGGAACATCTCAATGCAGTTTACCATTAATGGTTTATAAGTATGTAGCAAAATAAGTAGCTGCTAAAATAACTTGTTAGCAGAGCTAATTAGGTGCACTGCATCAGGTACATTCCCATCAACCTGTTTTAAACACAATTTCAATTAGCGCACAACGAATGCCTAGTGCACCTTGACAGCATGCTATGTGCTTCACTGTACAACAAAGCATTCATATCATGCCCGTGCACAAGTCCACTTCACCAGCAAGAATAAATAATAAAATATATAGCCCCAAGCAGCGACTCCAGGTTTCAAGCAGCATAGACCTTAAACATGAGAGTTGGGTAGGATAAAGACTGTTGACAGTTTACGACACATAGCACAGTGAATTTCCAGCACAGAGCTTTTATTTTGAAGTATCAATTCCTTTGTGGCCAAATTTTTGCAAAAAGCTGATGTAATCGTTTGGAACTGGTGGTGCTGCCTATTGAGCGATTTCAAAATAATTTTACACACATGGTTCAACATTATTATTTAAGATATCCTGCAAGTTTTGTAATGATTAGACAAACGATTTCTGATTTATGGTCTGCTTGTGCAAATTTCGTAATGGTTGGCTCAATTGTAAGGGAGTTTGAAGTTCATTCATCAAAATCCTCAAAACTCAATGAGATGCCAGAAAGCTTTTGAAAACTTCTGATCAGCTTTGTCTAATGTCGTATGAATGGGACCTGTAGTTTAGGAAATGTGTTTTTCATAAAAATCAAAATGGCATTGTGGTGCCCCCTATACACCGATCTTCACATAATTTTACACACATAATTCAACATCGTAATTTAACTTATAATGTGAGTTTGGTAATGATTGGATAAACAGTATTTGATTTGTAGTGTGATTTGTGTGTCATGTCCATTGTTTTGCATTTGGGTGCCCCCTAGTAATTGATTTGAATAAAACTTTTAGGGCATGGTGCCGGTACCTCCTTAGTTTTGTGACGATTTGCTCAGCGGTTGTGGAGTTAAGTGGACCTTCTAAAGTTCAAGGTCAGTATCTTGAAAACGCGCTTTTGATAACCTATGATAAATCTGGTCCAGTAATGATCCACAGAAAGGTTGGTACAAATTGGACCTACGGTTAATTTAATAGTGGGACCTTAATGTTTCTTGTGTGTTTTTCATAAAACACATTTAGCTGTACTTATGTGTCAAATTTCAAGTCAATCAGACTTGCGGGTGAGAGTATGGCTCTTCAAAAATTAGCATCTGATGTCTTGAGCAGCATTTGTACACAACTTACAATAATTGGTGAAAATTCCATGTGTCTAAAATGTACCATCTTATGGAAATTTGTGAGAATATTTCTGAAGAAAAAAAAGTCAAAGCAAAAACAATGGGGTTTTAGCCCTCCAGGGTTGAAACCCTGAAAGTAAAAAGAAGTATGGGATGTGGGGGGTGTTTGTAACCACAGTGTCCCCAATTCAAGATCAGTCCTTGTTGCATGTCACTTCTCCATCTATTACCATAGCAGCTGATACAAATACAGAAAGAGGACAAGTGACGCAGAAGAACAAATGCATTAATTGAATGTACCCCCTAGAGTTTTACTGAACATTTTATGTCTCTCACCAAAATGCATTTATGTGAATTCCAGTGGAGTGGTGGTCCACAGTGGCAGTGAAGAATCCTGGTTGGCTGATACCTCGCCAGGCTGATGCAGTTTCTCTGTTATGAACTAAACTGACAGAGCCTAGCACTCATGGTCTCTTATGCCCCAGTACAAACACACCAAGTCTACAGTGTGATCCGTTCCCCGCCCTTACTTTTACCTGAACTCTGGATGGTGATCAGGTTTCACAGTATTTCACATGCGTATTGTATTTGGAGAGAAAAACTAAGAGAAAACGCCAACTATTTTAATGAGGTCGATATCAGAAATAAAGAACTGGAAGCTGCCCACCCATTACACAAGGTGTATATATTAATGTGTGTGTGTGAGAGACACGTGTTAAAGCAAGTTTCCCTTTCTAAGTCTTTATAGAACAATGCCTTATGACGGTCATTTACAAGGTGCCACGTGTGTAATCATGGTATACAGGCAAGCTGTAACTATGGTAACAACAAATGTGTGACCGGGACAAACTCAGCGCTTCAGTAACATTACACTCGGTACATTTACATGCACAATTATCGCTCAAGTAGGCCATTCAATTGGACTACTGCTCTTGTCATAGTATACAAACACAAGAGGGGAATTCATTTATTGACTGAAGTATGTCCGATTGCGCTACGATAGGTGGCAATATGCCCCCTTTCAGCTTGTTAGTATTGGACCTTTTTCCAGTTGAGCTGTCACATCACAGACCAAACAATCTGAATGTAAATTTTTTCATGTTGTGGCTGGTTCCATTCTCTCTTACACATTTAATGCTATTTGACTTCTGGGTCAAAGCCTGAGACGGAAACTGTGGAGCATGTGCAGAGTGCCCAGGCCAGTTTGAGTCCAACTGACTGTACACACACAGGAGTAAAAAGACTTGCATTATCTGGGTGTGTTTGTCCGACTTTGAGAAATTCAATTTAGTACGATTTCAGTCAGACTAAGAGGCCAGACACACTTCACGTTTTATGCATGCCAAAACTGATTGTTTTCAGTGTAGACGACCGAGATTAACATAGTTCAACTGTTGGAACGCAGCAACGTGCACGGCATGTCATGTGACATGTAATACCTTTCCCTTCTTTCTTAAATATCAGTTGGTGGTAAAGGTAGAGAAGTTGATCATAGCAGAGCTGCTAGAGCTTTACATCTGTCCCACTGACGATAGGACTAACACAAACAGGGCCTGGAAGAAGATCTGTTCTGCGCTCAGGATCTCAGGTAAATATACGGTGCTTGTTAAAGTTGCTTAGCAACCACAGACACAACCTGCAGCCTTGCTTTTGAAAGCTGGCACAAAAAAGGAGCAGCACCCAATGCCTGACCTGGCATTTTCCAGGTGGTTAAAGACGCGGCATGTGTACGGCCCCTTAGATGTTTTCATGAGTTTTAAAAGTCTGGTTTTAGTCGGACCAACACAATAAAGTGATTTTCTTTCATGTAAACATACTGATTTACTGTGTCAGACTTGGATTGGCTTGGTTTCCGACATAAAAACAGAAAGCATGTTGGGTTGGGTTCGGGCTGGGTTACTACTCTCTCAGGCTCGCGTTGGGTTCGGAAAGAAATATGCATCACGAGCCGCACTGAGCTATACAGTGTCTTAATGTGTGCAGAATGTGTATCAGTTTTACACAGCAGGTGACTCTTACAAATGTCCAAAATGGCAGAATGTGCAGTTAATCATAATTCAAAATTACACTGAAGAATTTTGTTTGTTCCCTAACTGTTGGAGTGTATGTTTTATAGCATGTGTGTCTCTGTGTGTGCTGTACTCGAGTTGTTAAGTGTGTCGCCTCACAGGGACCTGACTGGCATTTAGGCAGAATATTCCCACAAGCCAACATGTAATTAATTAGCCTGCTGTTCACAGCCACAGCACCCCACCACCGCCACCATCTCCACTCCTTGCTTCCTGCCCCCCTCCCACCCCCCTCTTATAAGTTAAAATGGGGATAATCAGTTCCACTGGGAACTCTTCACAGCCCCCTTCTCTCTGAGCATACACACACGCACACACACACACACACGCACACACACACCTACACACACCCACACACACACACACACGCACACACACACACACGCACACACACACATACAAACACACACACACACACACACACACACACACACGCACGCACACACACACACACAAACACAAACTATCCCATCATTACCATCCCCTCCCCGTGCCTTTAAAACTGCTAACTGACGCGACATGTTATGACAGCTTCGCCCCACACCTTTCCTCATCAATGACATCCCCATCTGGACTCTAAGAACAACAACACTCAGCTGATTTCTCACATTTTCCCGCTGGGACATCAACCACAGAGTGGCATCAGTCCGGCTCAGACACAGGTTGTGTCAAGACATTTGTACGGTCATTAGGGTTCAGATTTAACCAGTTCAAAGTAAATAGCTTGATACCGTCTCTGGAGGTACGGAGGTCTGGGTAGAAAGGATGAAGCATTGCAGGGGCCAGGCTCCCCTGCCTTCCTCATTAACCTTATCAGGATGGGGAGGCCTGGGAGTGGGCTCTTTTTTTTTTCAGAGAATTGCTGACTACAAATCCCAGTTGCCTGGAGAGGAAGTCATCCTGGTCTCACAGGTAGGGGCTTTGACCTGCGCTTGTTTGGCAGGACGGATTAAAACGAATGAGCGCTGAGACTAGAGGATAAAGGCCAAAGCTTTTTGCACAACCTGACAGCTCTATGCTCTTGCACCACAGGGGAGTGATGCACACTCAGCATAGCTTATGGTTCACAGGGTGTCTTTAGTCCTGTGACATTACTGCTGGAGATCTCAGCTAAATGTTCTTTGGACAGGGCATTGACCGATAGACAGAAATCACGGGATGCCTAGAAGAAAGACTTTCCTGTTTGTGTTGTCTGCACATTTGATTTTGGTATTTTTTGTGTATCAGTGAAAATTTTGGCCTGATGGTGACCATAAACAAAAGGTCAGGCAACCAAAACCATTCAGAATCACCATCTAGGGACCACCAACCTAATGCCCATCCTTGGGACTTAAAGGATCCTTTGCTGTTTTTCAACTAGTTTGTATCATATCAACATTGCTAGTACATGTAAATGAACTATGGTAAAATACCCTCTATCTTACCACTGTCTAGGTCTTCCAGCTCATGTATCAGCTCAGATCAGATTTTCGCTGGATTTGGGGCTGTTTCATATACCAGCTACGATGGACACAAAGAGTGTAGAAGCGGATCAAGAGAGATCTGCCCCTCTCTGTCGTAGACACAGACCAAACTTTAACTCAATAAAATTTAATTCTAAGCAGTGCTGATCAAATATAAACCAAGATTCTGTCACTGTATAGCCTATCTCCCAACTAAAATGTTTTCAGAAACATATTTTAGCTTCCATTTTAACTGGAATGCAAGATTGTTTGGTACCAGTTGGCTGTCATATTATTTACTGTGTCAAAATGGGCAAACTCGTATTATGTCCCACTATCATTGGGAGTAATTTCTGGTCAAGTGTGGCACAGTGCATTCTGTTAGTTGTAGGTTTTCTACTTCTTGAGGAAAAGCAAATGCTGTAGCCTTTTTGCCTGTTTTCTTTGGCCATATAGCACCAATGTCAAAAGTATTTGCGTCTTTCTGCTGCTTAGACAGCCCAGTTTTATTAAAAGGCCATCTTTCCAGCAGTGAAATACTTCTTTTAGTTTTTAATTAGACCAATTTGCCACATGTATTTAATCCAATATTCAGTGTCAATATAGGAAGTAGTGGGTCTACCCTTTATGTATGAATATGAAAAAAAAAAAAATGTTTTAGCAATAAACTCAATTGTAGTGAGTAATTGTGTCTCCCTGTGCCTTTAAAAATTCGAAATTTGCATGTTAACTAAACAAAATCTGTAAGAGAATCTCCAGTTATAAGGCTCAAACCTCATTAATGGCACAGAGTATTTATTTTTACATCTTGTTTGATCTCCCTGACATGTGAACAATACTGTGGCATCAAACTTGGATGTGATGCGACACCTTCTCTGTGATGGAAATATGGGCCCTTTCAGGCCATGGCCCCTTTGTACGGCCGTATTCCCAACACTGCACCTTACTGTTGAGACTGTAAGATGAGATAATGTATACATGAGCTGTTCTTTTCATGGAGCCTTGATGAACACAGTGGGGCTGATATGTTGATGTGCAAGTTAATAAATCCACTGCAGGGGAGTATTATTCCAGTACACAGGTTCCTGCCTTTTGTTACGTTTTCCATCATGAATTATGGATAGATATTACAGACTGGACTCACCGCTGAGCTAAATACTGTATATGAAGCATATGTCTGACATACAGAGCAGCAATGTAGATACATGGTCAGGTAAACGTGTTAGTGGGCCCCAGGGCATAAAATTACTGATTACTGATCACACTCACCACCTAACTCTCCCTCTGTGCATTGTATAGGTGTCCTGACAAACGAGTTCCCGTTAGTTCAATAGCAGACTACACATAGCAGCTTTATTATTTTTCCAGGGACTTGGAAAAAATGGCTACAGGTTTTCTATATGCCACTTAGTTTGTGTAAATTTGACCATCAGGAAGGCAAATACATTAACGTTTTTTTACAACCACTAAAAGATATATCCAACAGATGGGGTAATAATACAAGCCCCCTTGGTTGATGTTTTACTTTAGCGGTGCAAATTCCCTACATTTGCAATTAGTCAAATTACCAAAAAGCATTTGATACACAGTGTAACCTGAGGCTGTTGGAGCTCCTTGGAGTCTGGGGCCACAGGGCAGTATCCTGATTTGCCCCGATGGTAAACCAGCCATAACCGGACTGTATTATGTTGGCTAAGTAGTCCAAAACACACTGTATGTACATTGAATAAGACAATATAATCTTAAACAGTACCACTTAGAGTTACCGTACTGTAAAGACGAACAATTCTTACATACGTCTGACAAGAACTAAGCATTACAAACCATGTAACACTTTTGTATGGGACTGCATTACAGCAGATTATACAGGAGTGTTGTTTTCAACAGTGTTGTTTTTTTACCATGATGAAAATGAGATGATGACAAGTTCAAAATAGATCTTGATAATGAAAACTTGGACAGAATCTATGTTTCATTTTCATTGACGCAACGTGACAAAATGTTCATGGTGGACTATCAGACATTGAAAGCTGAGAACGGCCATGTTTGCAATTATCTTCAAATGCCACATGAGCAACACGTCGGCAAACTCCCTGTAATTGTCTGTGCTCAGGATGTAACGGAGCACAATATGAATTAAAATTGTAATTTCTGTACATTTCTTATTTACCTAATCACCAAGAGCACTTAGAAGCAGGTGTAGATTTTGTAAGGAACAACAAAAAGACTGGAACTGCTAACATACGATAAATGCCGAAAAACATGTAAATTTCCTTCTACCCTATATATGCAGCAAGCAACGCTTGGTGTTCCATGTCTGATAAGGGCTTCATAGCACCAAAGTGTATATGAGTTTGAAAATCAGACAAGTGTTTCTTAAAGATTAAAGGATTGAACATTTCACTCCTGACTGTGATAATAATGAGAAATAATGTGAAATGTGGCAAAGTATATTATGTAACATGTCTTACTGTACAGTGCTGCTGTTGGTGGAGAACCAAGGAAAGCAAGGTCGTTTTTAGCCTGACCAACATGCATTTTTGAGGTTATCTGATGGAGTTTGGAAGGGACTGGCATTTATGTCTGTAGTTTTTTAAAGATCACAGTGCAACCACCATGTAATCCTTCACCTCGAGTTAAAAATGAAATCCCAAAAATACATTACAATCCATCTGTTGGAAAGAGATATAACATGCAGAGTTGTGTCACAGTTTAAACAAAGCCACAGTTATGTTACTGTCCGCACAAACCTAAATTACCTTGTTTTCCACAAGCTATTTACCAATATCAACAGACATAGCAAATAGGCCCTTCCACATCCCTAAACTTTCGTTCAATCAGGAGAGACTCATTTTTATTAGCATGTGCACATAAGAATGAAAAATGTGAAAAGTCTTTGGCAAGTAGACCCCATGGAGATGGTGTGATTTAAGGATGGTGATGAATCCATAGTCAAATAGGGAACCCCCCCTTAGGGTCTAGACGATGGTGGTAGTAAAGGTGGTGGAGATGAGATGAGAAGAAGATGAACAAGTGCCGATGACACAACAATTCTGCCTAAAATGACAACAGACAGCAGCAGAGAGAGCAGACCTAAAATTTTGCAGTAGCATTCTTATTGGCTGATAGAGATTGTGGCAAAGTTTGATTGAATAACTAGACGAGAGAAGGCCCAAACACAGCTGATTGGAGGAAGCAGTAGGAGTGGTATGAAGAGAAATGTGAATGGAAGAGCACAAAGAAAGTCTTCCTGATTGAACTTACGCTGAGCTTCATTTCCTGTTGAACTTTGCATTACCTGCTCTGGCTGGAGGCCCGAGCTGAGGCGCATGTTCCTCCTTGGCTCAGTTCTGTTTCAGTCCAGATGCAGCTGAGACAGAGAAGGCCTCTTTTCCTCCAGGAAAGTCATCCTGGTTTGGGGGGCCATACCCCCCCTCATCTTTTCCAGAAAATGAGGAGTGTAAAACTCAGCACCTGGACAACCTAATTACAGCCAGACCCTCTTTAAAACCCCAGCTCAGGTTTCTGGTTTCTCCCACTCTCAACCAAACATAAACAGCACAGTTTAGGTTTCACAGATGTATGAATGTAACGAGAATGAAAGAGGACCCAGAACTCCATTCATTCACAGGATGCAGACAGACTGCAGTCTATACAGCTGCAGAAGTACACATCTGACATGTTGATGAGCAGCACAGGAGCACCACAGGGGACCATCCTGTTGTCTCTTTCCTTCACTTTATACACCTTAGACTTTCAGTACAACTCAGACTCCTGCCATCTGCAGAAAGATGACTGCAGTAGTTGGGTGCATCAAAATGGGACAAAAGTCAAAGTACAGAAACCTGATGGCTAGCTTCGCTGCGTGGTGCAGAGGGAACCACCTAAGTGTAACCAAAATCAATGAGATGGTCATAGACTTCAGCACAACAAGAACTGCTGCTGATCCCATCAACATCTTGGGAGAGCAGGTGGTGAACACGTACAAGTATCTTGGAGTTCCCCATGTCAACACGGCTGTTTACAGGAGAGGACAGAGCAGACTCAACTTCCTATGGAAACTTGGGTCTTTTTATGTGTGCAATAAGATGTTGCAATTCCTTTATCAGCATGTTGCTGTAAGAACGAACTTTGCATCAATGTGTTGAGACAATGGCATCAGAGCCGGTGACCAAAACAAACTGTGCAGTCTCCTCTTCTCCATTACTACCTTTAACTCCAGGGTGGCTCCCAGAACAAAGCTGGCCTTTCTGATCAACTGTTGTGCATCATGAAAAGCATCTCACATCAAATACTGCCACCTGGTCAGTGGTTTCTGCGTCAGACATCAACAAAAAAAGGCCTCCTTTTGCGGCAGTATGATACCCTTTAGGCGGCATCGGTTTATAGCACTGCGGAACGGCATCGGTTAAAACTTTGCCAGACAATGTAACTTAAGGAGTTGGAAAGTCCCTATAGGGCAGGCGAGAGGGGCGAGAGATGGGACCAACAAACACTGGACTTTTACCCAGGAGCCCAGTGTTCGCTTCCCAAATGAATGTTAAACCAAACAATTTTTTTTCTAAACATAATTGTGTGTTTGTGTCACACAAGGAAATAAATGTTAATACAAGGTGTTTTACCAATGTTGTGGTTATATTTTGGAAAAGACTGCATGCACCTAATGAAGAAACTGTACACTGTACACTGTATTTCGAAAACAAATGCATGTAACAGGCATAAATTAACACTGTGTCACAGAACGTCAAAAAGAGGTGCACCTAGGATACTGAACACATCACATGTAGATGTCAGAAGTCCGCTGAACAAGTGGCAGTATGTGACGAGTTGTGAATGAGAACATGCTGCGGAAACAAGCTGGGTTGCTACGCTGTCCAAGGTGTGTGTGTCTATGTGTGTTTGAGAGGGAAAGTGACAAAGAGAGAGGAAGAGAAGGTGGGAGATAGACTATTGCACACAATATTTCTGTATTTTATCAGCCTAATAACTTACTTAGAATGCTGCTTTTTCACTATTTGATTTTGATATTTTAGCACCCCCCTGACCCTGGGTTGTGGTTTGACTTGCACATCACATGACATACCCCTCAGGGAATCCTCTTGGTGTAAGGTCTTGTAGTAACCCTGCCGCCAGTCAGTCATGTAGTTTGAAAACCACAATAACTTTAACACTTAAGATTACAAGACAGCTAGTTGTGAAGTGTGAGCGATACAGCCATCTGATGACTTTGAAAGTTGTGTGGTGGGAACTTCCAGACTAAAGACTGGCAGACACTCTCACCCTGGACTCACACCTTTTAACATCTTTCAATTATGTGACTCCTGACTGCACTACAACTGTACACTATACTTACTGTATACACACTATAATTTGCACTATTTGCATTATGTCAACCTCAAACATGTATAAATGTACAGTAAAATCCTCCCACTTTATATTTAAGTTGTTGATGTTAAGTATTGTGTCGTCTTTTGCTCGTGATCTTTGTCGTTTTCGCTCTAAGCTCCTGTAACGGTACAATTTCCTGCTGGGATTAATACAGACCTGGTCTCTGTCTCTAACTCTCTCTCTTGTGAAATAGAGTGGAGTTCCACTGATGTGTGTAATTTAACATGAATTCTACCTAATTACTGATGTTGAAAATGATTCATCACCTGATTCTGTAGCTGAAAGTATTGTCCTCCTGCTGTGCTAAGAGCTACACAAAGAACGTATCAAAGGAATTACAGATGGTTTAGGAGCAAGTCTGCCTGCAGTGTCTCACTTAACATTCCCCACCATTTACTGACCTTGAGTCACCCAATATTAGCGACATGAAATTGTGCAGGGCCTTGAGGTTGAAAACACTCCAAATTGCAGTCTTTGAAAAGCGACCCCCTGTGAGTGCCCACAGGGCATCAGAGGCCTAATGTCTATGTGCATGTATGTTCTTGTGCTCTCCTATGTTCCCACCCCCCACAGGCATAGCTACAACTCTAAATTCCCAACCAGAGGCTTTTTAAGAGCATGACAGCCCCAGCAGGCGAGATGAAAGTAGTGATTTTATTCCTCCCTCCATAATTCTAGCCTTTTTTGTCCACTATATGTCATTACAGGGAGCTGCATCTAGTTATTTGTGTCCTGTGGCCGGATACATGTGCACAGAGGGAACCAATTTGTGTGAGAGGCGTATCAGGACAAAGAAGACGACTGATTTCAGATCAGTGAGCCTGCAGGCGAAGGGCTGCCTGTGAGTAATGTCACTGCAAGCAGCGCTCCTTACTAACATTGTTTAACTGAGAGCTGTGGTCTCTCCTGTGTAACTGGTAGCCATCTTTACACTGCAGCCTGTGATTTAGGAAACATTTGGGCTCAAAGCTGCTCATGATTTTGATGGAAAAACTAATTTGGTAAAACAAAGAGCATCTCTTTTGCACTAACTGTGAAGCCGTGCCAAACTGCCTTAAACCAGTCTGTGGGTAAATCTTGGCAAAATGATTAACTCGTCAGGAAAGATGACAAAGAAACATATTTTCACGTTAGAAAGAAAGGTTTTATTTAGCTTCACTCCTTCAGGCCTTAAAAATCATTCTAATAAAACATACGGAGATATGTGGGAACACTCTTTGGTTAAACTGCTCTCAGCTCACTGGCATGTGCAGCCTCTGATGAGGGGTCGTAAGCAGGCATTCCTGTTTATAAAGGGTGACAAGCCAGAAAGGTTGGGAACCACTGGATCAAGAACACAGAAATATAATGTTAGAAGAAATTGTTTCCAGGTTCCTACACTGTGTCCCTGTGTTTACTCATCTCTTGGAATATTTTGGAACATATTTAATGTCATCCTGCACTCAGTCATGTATATATATATATGTAATGGGTGAGTCCTTCCTTTTACCTTTGCACCTTCTTGTAATTGCTCTGATTGGGAGCCAGTGTTTTTTCCACTCTAGTACCCCTTTTCGACAGTCATGGGCTGGCTTGGCTTGGCTTGGTTTGGGCCATCAGCCCAGCTACCTGCTTGAAGGTGTGTCTTGAACTGATGATGGCTTGTCATGAGTGATGATGTTTAAAAGCAGCCGGCTGATGCATGGCTAAAGTCCCCTGTTATTTTTGCTCCATGTGTTTTACCTGTTGGAGGTGAACTGTTTGTAGAGGTGCAGTACAGTAAGAACCCGTTGGCTGCAGCTCTTCATCAACATCTCACTGTGGCTGTTTGTGCTTTCACTCCTCTTCCCTGCAGTATTATTAAACCTGGCTTTATTGAAGTGGCTGGGCCCCACCTTAGAGACAGGCTAAGGAGCTCAGACATCCAGAGAGAGCTTGCAGTAGAGCCACTGCTCCTTCGTGTCAAAAGGGGCCATTTGAGGTGGTTCGGACATCTGCTCAGGATGCCTCCTGGACACCTCCCGTTAGAGGTGTTCCGGACACGTCCATCTAGTGGAGGCTTTGGGCCAGACCCAGAACATGCTGGAGGGATGATACATCTCATCTGACTTGGGAATGCCTCGGGATCTCCCAGGAGAAGCTGAAAAGTGTTGCTAGAGAGAGGGATAGACATCAGGAGTACTTCACTCAGCCTCTGATAAGTGGTTGAAAATAAATGGATGGATGGATTATCACACTCTACTATTTCTGCTGTAACTTATGTCACTCAGGCCCCAACACATGCACACACAGACCTGTATTTATTTTAATGCACATTTTTTGTTGAACTTCACTTAGGCTGACCTCATGACAGGCTCACGATAACATGACCTGGCGATGCCGATTTGCATAACCACAGTAACTCTCTCCTACCTTCTTACTCACAGCGAGAGAGGAGAGGGAGAAATGAGACGAGAAATATTTTTTTGACCTGCAATTTTTCTCAAAAGGTATGTCGGCCCACCAAGAAACTGCCCACTATGCCAGATGGCCAGACCACCCCTGCTTCCAGCATTAGTTTTGTACACTCTGGGACAGCATGTCAATTTATGTTCATACGACCAGCAGAGACAGTCTCACTAGAAATACTTTGTCGGCCACAGCCACAATGCTGCTAACCCTCAGACAGTGAGTAAACAAAAAACTATAAGAAACAGGCAGAGATAGCATGATATAAATACATATGTGAGAGAGAGCAAAAGCGAGAAAGAAATGCCTGAGGTTGGAAGAAGCATGGCAGATGGAGAGAGAGAGGACGAGAAGAGATGAAGGGGAGCAAGGTTAGTCATCAAAGTTTGCTCCGTCTACATTTGATGGTCTTGTTTTCTCATCTTGAAGGCAGTCTCCGACAGTCTCATGTACTCATTCCGGAGGAAAGACACAAAGCCAAAGCCATATTGTCTTTAAGAGAGTCAAAGGAGCAGAACTTCTTCTACTCATTTGCTTTCATCATTTAAGAGAAGAAAGTGAGATGTTAAGTATTTTTCTGAGTTCCTTGATTGATCAATAATGTGTAGGCAACATGCATCTTTGTGAGCCAGATTTCAAAATGAAACAGTCATATTTACCCAAGGCTAAGCCTACCTTCTTCCTAAGAATAGAAATTACATCACACTCTACACTATCTTATCTGTTTCTATACATACACTGTGTGTGTGTGTTTGTGTGTGGACAAGTCATTTCCATTCCATGCCACATGTATATTTATATGCAGCAGTGGATTCATTAAACTATGCATCCTAGTATGTGTTAGCTTGTTGCCAATTATTGCTCACCCTGGAACGCAATGTGTGTATGTTCTAATGCTTTGTATAATGACTGGAAAGGCTGAAATGTCTGCACTCTTTGGTACAGTTCATTTCTTAATATGTTAAGTCCACTGGCTGACGATGTATTCAGATCCCTTTTATCCCTTTAAGCATAAAAAATTGCGCACACAATTTATTATCTTATGCAACAACATAATTCTTTTAACTCTCTCTTCTTCCTTAGGTCCTTTAGGGATCACATACTATATGATGTACTACATCAACTATTTCATAGACAGTGTTGTTCCATTAAAACTTTACTTTTCTGAATAGGTCCTAGATAACCGGTAATTTCAATGACCTTTTCAAGTAGAAGAGGGCCTTCAGAGAGAGCGCGACAGTAAAGAGCTAAAGTGAGTATGAGGACAACTTAAGCAGCAACTGAGAGAGGTGAGGGAGGAATATCAGTTGTCTAAATCCAAACCTTTGAATCTGTTCACCCTTTTGAGTTCAAACCGAGTTGTCTGGCATCGTGACATGACAGCAGTTTCTTGTTTAAAAAAAAAAAAAAGATCCATTGAGTGCCACAGGTGGACGAAAGATTAAATCAGCGCCATGGGTGTGACTAAGGTGGGATTTATACTTGCGTTGAATCGACACTGTACCTACAGCGTAGATCTTTAATGGATGCGACATTCAAGACAACAGTTTCTGACACTAGTGTGACATACAATGTCCATGTCAGAAATGCTTTCTAAACAATAACAATGGCATTACATGACAACAATAATCATTTACCGTCTCTGTTGGATGACGGCTGATCTCATCCATTTGCTCGGAGGGTAAGGAGCTCCCAGGCTCCATCGTTTTCCCAGTTTTTGGACATTTTCGGCCGCTGTTTGTCGTCTTTGAGTTAGCTGCTAACTGCTAACACCTACTTTTAAAATGTGTCGCCCATGATCCTGTACAGGTGGTTTTGGCGCCGTTACTACCTCTGTTCCCCCAGAGGTTTTTTACAGAACAGTTGGGTGGAATAAATATTCCCACATTAAAAAGGCAGTGTAAAAGGGTCTACTTATATTAGCCATAGTATCAGTAGAATATGACTGTGCATCCTATCCAGAGGTAATTCACATAATGGGAAGAGATGGCACATAATTCATGCCATGCCCAGATAATATCAGAAACCCCCCAGCCTTTCAATGTGGGCCTCCACAGACAGGACAGCACAGACTGCTGCAACATGACTTTGTTGCTGCAGCAATTTGAAGAGGCACAAGCACAAAAATAATGTGATGGAGCTGAATGGCCACTGATAAGGAATGTCTTGTGCCAACATTACTGGACATACCCCAAATTAGTATCAACCACAGCTGCTTGAGAATGGTGCTAAATTGGCACAATGACTGCCCAATAACCCTGCATAGTGTCCAAAGGCCAACTGTTGGCTTGATGTGTCATGACCTGAAGGAGTTGCCATCAGCAAGGCAAAACGAATGCAGTGCTAAGCTGTTTACCAGGCCCACCCCAACAATAGCCATAGTGTGAAGGAAATCTTGACCCCCGCATTCAGAAAAACCTGCCTCTGAACAATGCCTAAAATATCCCCCACTCTCTCTTTATGAATCAAATCCCTAAACGAGGATCCTATTGTTAGCAGCAGCTGAATAACCATGCGATGCAGGCTGTATTTGGCATATCCTGTCCTGTTCCCCTGCCGGCTGGAGGTTTCTGTTGCCTCCTCTCCCTGAATAGATAGTAAGATTGGCCCCAAGACACCAGAACATCCTGCCTGCACAGCAAGAATGTAAACAGGCCTACATGTTATGTCTACCCAACCCGGCCTGATTTCATAATCTCAGCCATGCCTCAGCTGTATGTGTCATGCTACACTGGCCTGAATGTGGTGGGAAAACTGCTTTGTGACAGTAAAATTGTATTTGAAGTAAGGATGTAAAACATGCAGTAAGAGGGCGTTAATGATGGGAAGTAACACTTACTAACCAAGTAGTTCCTCACCCTTTCTTTCCCAGCACTCAATGTTTCTTTCCCATGTGTAGCTTTTGTTCTGGGATGATATTGTGTTTTCAATTTAATAGTGAACAGGAAATATAGGGTTTAAATTATAGGTGACAGGAGTGCAAGGCCCAACCAAGAAACAGCCAAGAAATGGCTATTGCCAAACCCACCAGACACGTTTAAATAAAAAGTAATTTTATCATCTTCAAATGTGCTTCATTCAAAACGAAATAAAACTCACACACAAAAAAACAAAAAACGTGTTGTTATGTCTTTTACTGATCTAACAACCACCAACTTTGATTTAGTTAAGATAAACCCTTATTTCACCCAGTTAAAGGTGAAAATGTACTAGCATCATTTACACTAAAAGTACTGTTTCCTTAAATGGTTTCTGGTGAGTTTAACAATAGCAGTTTCAAGTCTCTTTTTCTCTTTCTTTCTTTAAAAAAGGATCTTACTTTATCTTACTCTATATATAATTTTAAATGCTTGAAGATCCACTCATTACTAAAAGAGTATCCAAGAGAGACAATAAAAGCTGACTGTCAGAGTTGTCATACTGAAATTAAAGATGTGTTAATGGATTCACGTCATCATCTTATGTATTGAGTAATGTTTCAAGTAAACGTTTCACCCTAAAAGTTGCCGGTAGTCGGCCCCGAAATTAAGTTCTTTTTTTTCTCTACAGCTCATTTCATTTTATAGTTATAGTTCACGAATATATATAAGACTTACCATGGTATGAACAGTGGTTACATAAGCCTCAAAACCAGCCACAGCTCAGACCTTAGCAGGAGTGACCATCTTCTCTTGACCAGTCAATGGAGTGCAGTGTTTCTAGCTCCACCTTTAACATCAGATCTGTGTGCTGGTTACCCCAACAGAGGGGTGACCAAAATAGGAACAGTAAGGAACAGTTTCCATTGGTACCATCCCCAACTTTCAACAGTGGAAATCTAAAAAGTGTGTACTAAACTGAAGTGATCTGGACCGCTTGATGGAAATGAGGCTTATGATACAAAAACAAGGAAAAATAGAGTCCAGGTTGAAAAATACCAAGTTACCCTTTAAGGTCCATAGACAGTAGAAAACCATGGATGCATCAATTGTGACATCACAGGTTTCTGAAGGGACCTTTTGTGGCATAACTTGTCTCATTTTGTTTGTTTGATTCATACAAGGCCAAAATGTGATAACACAAGTTGTGTTTTTACAGGGAGATTTGTGTAAGACTATTTCTTGGCTAGGAGCAGGCCCATGCATGTAAGGTGTAGTCATTTTTAATAGCAGTATTCTGGTTCTGACATCCATTTGCAAAATGTTTGTTCATTTCTTATTCTTTATGCTTTGTTTAGATGCAACAAACGTTGCCCTTCCCCTATAAAGGTCATGAGACATCACAATGATCAAACATGTTGCTGTGTTAGTGAATCCATTGGTTGTATTCTGCATGATGAAGGCTGCTATATTCTTTATTATACAGCTTCTCAGTGTATCTCACGGGGTCAGCAGGTTTATTTGTACAACACAACAACCCCCAGGCTTTTCCATTTCACACTGATCAATTCAGATTGGGAAACAGCTAGCCTTGCTCTGTCAAAGTTGCTTCCCAACAACTCCAAAGCTTATTTACATGATGTAGGTGTGAATTAAACATGTGTGGAAACAAAAATAACCCTCTGTGCTTTAACAAGCAGTTATACAATAAAACTTGAACAACAACAGTTGAGCCCAGTGACCACATGAAGCATTTCTCTGTCCTTCGTGGAGCTGACACAAAATCGTCCAACTTCAAACAAAACCTATCTGATACTAGATGGTAGTGGTGATTATCTTGCTATTTAACAAGAAACTGTTTATATTCTTTCTGTTTATATGTTAATCTTGAAGAAGGCTTGCAGTTTTACTTATTTTTCCAGTTTTTATCCTAACCTAGCGCAAATCAGCCATCAAAAACAGAGTATTGTAAAATTCCCTACTCATGTTGGGTAAATCAATTTTTTTAAACCCACATACTCAAACCGGAGCAGTGTCAGTTGTTGGTGTGAGTTGTAAGCTGTAATTCAGCAGTAAATAATTAGCAGTGTGTGTCTGACTGTGAATGGTGGAGCTGCACAGTGAGATAGATAAGTCAGAGTTTACAATGAGCTTGGGTACAAATCCTAGTTGTCTTAGATTAGTTATTCATGGTGTCAAAGTTTTTGAGAGCATAAGTAGAGAGATGTTGAGCTTTTCAAATGATTATCAGTAAGTGTGTGCTCCTAAATTACCACTTAAACCTGTCAAAAACTGCTGGAGAAATGACACTTTCTGAGTGTGCAGAAATTATTTGTAGTTGTAAAAAAAAGTGTATAAATAAAATTTTCAAACAGCATGTCACCATGTAT
>JAPZEB010000002.1:2051159-2062626 GCA_029783705.1 Chaetodon striatus
CAGATGCTCACTGATGGCCCAACATTGACCCGCAGCTGACTGTCGGCTTGGTTTGTCAAGGCCCTTAGTCATTCAAAGCACAGCTCAAGGCCCACCTCTTTTCTTTGGCCTGTGAGTGTACTTAAATGATCAAATGTCCTTTTATATTGGTTGGTTACTAGTTTCTGCATCACTCATGGATTTTAACTTGGTGTCTGCTTGGGTATATGCATGATGTTGTTGTCTGCTCTGTTGACCAGTTTTTATTCTGCCTATGTTTGTAAAGCATTTTGGTCAGCTCATGTTGTTTTAAATGTGCTATAGAAATAAATTTCACTTGACTTAACTTGACATAAATTTCCCATCATCTGAAAGTATAATTAATTTCTGTGTCTGCTGGTGGTTTGCATTATGATCAAGGACTGGAGGTCACACTGCAGCTTACCATCCTTTTAATTCAATGCTGCATCATTGGTTTCCAGTCTCTTCCTTTTTATCTGTGTGCCTCTCTCCCTCCTCCTGCTCCCTTTCTGTCTGTGCAGCTGCAATCCTCACAGCTCAAATCCCCTCCTCTCTCCCCTGTGTGCTGGACCGCCATCCAACTATTTAACCACAGCCCTGAAACAAACCAACATCTGTTTGGAGGCTGGCCCAGACCAGGCCACTGCCTTCCTGCTGCGAACACACCAGCCGCCGCCAGCTTAACTCCTTGCTGTCCGGGCCAGACATGGGCTCGCCACACCATGAATTGCATGTTCGCTTGCAGACAGTAGCTGAGGCTGCCTCCAAGTATTTTTTAAGATTCTGTGTCTGCGGTTTACAAGTGGTAATTCGGGATATCCGTGTTTTTCTTGATTTAGTCTGTATCTTTGGTGCGAAGTGCTCGTTGCTGTGCTGTTTCTGAACTATGCTCCTCAGAGAGCATTTGTCAATCAAACTGTGCTGGCAGCACTATGGCATCAGATTAAGTTTGATTTTCAGTGAGTGGCAACATTTTTACTTTTCACTGTTCAGCTGTAGGGGCCCTTACTGCTCATGCCTACCATGCAGTTCTTTTAATACTTATTTCAACAAACCGAAGACATAAGTCATGTTATTCATATATATTTAGCAAAGAATACAACTCCTCGTAGAGTAGATTCCATCCCCATTATCTTTAATCAGTGCTTGACAGTCTGTTTTTTCTCTCGCATGTTAAAAGCTTCACTGTGGTCATAGGAAGAGCTCAAACGAGTCCTGGAATAATTGCTTAATCAACACAAAATCAATTACCATCTATTTTTTATAATTGGGAGATCATGCATGTGATTGTATGTGTAAGCATGTGTATCTGTCTGTCTGCAGTTAAGCTCACAAACTACTGGACCAATCAGCCCTATTCTTTCTTTGCACGTTTATGACTGTATGCTGAAGGACCTCTTGTGGTTGTGGTGATTTACAGTTTTCATCAGTGCTGTTCTGTACATAGTACTTGATTAATTTACCTTTATTTTCTTTTTTGTACCTGTTTGTCTATTCCTGTGTATGCACATTAAGAGCAACAAAAACTGGAGTCAGATTCCTTGCATGCATACACACAGTTGCTCAAAAAAAAGTTAGTCATGCTTACAATAAATACTAGTTCTCTTGTAAGGTCCAAAATACACCTACCAACATCTCTAAGGCTCGCTATTTAAATTTCACAACGAAAGCAAATAAGCCTATTTCTCAAATGTTGAGCTTTTAGTTTAATACAAAAAAAAGAGCTGCATAAAAGCCACAAGGCACATTTATGAAAACTAATTTGAAACAGAGAGGAGGGTGAGGGCCTTGTTGAAGGCTGGAAAATAGAGGCAATGCAAAGATGTGGTGCATGCAACAAATAAAATGGGTTCAGCATGACTTTTTGTCAGAGATGGCCACAGGCAAAGTAATTGTCATTCATATATCATGAAATGCAAAGACATTTCACAACCAGTCACTTTTAGAAAGACATTAATCACATTTATTTAGCTGACACTTTTGTCCAAACCAACTTATAGTACACACATTCAACCATGTGGCTACAACCCAAATGTGTGAGAATAATAGTGATCAGTGCTGATCTACTTTAGGTGCTACAGAAGACAATGCAAGAAAACTTCTATATTTAAGGCATTTAAAGCAGCAACTACATACTTACAGAATACACTGATACGATTATGTCTTTATAGGTTCTGCAGCGTCAGTGTTGTCAATACAATTTTCCAAATCTTCAGTTTTGTTTTCCAGTATTGTATCCCATAAGTAACTTGTAAAAACATAGAATATAATTTATTTCTCTCTTCTTCCAAAATACGCAATTGTTAATTCCTTGTACCTCATGGCATAGTTTTTTTTTTAAATGCGCTTACATGTAAGTGCCAGTAGGAACCAATGAGTTTTTTAATGGTTCTCGATTTCTACAGTAAAATTACACTGAATTGCAGGCTTAATAAAACAAAGTAGTGAATTATTTATCACAACAAATCTTGAACTTGATACCATACACTTGATCAGGGACTATCACAGAACGCACAGTTTTTGATGCCCAGATTGTGATCATCATAAGACAAAAAAAACCAACAAAAAAACAAACAAAAGAGTACTTTGAGAGGAGGTTTTGTAGGAATAGCAATATATCATCTGCATAGAGGTGATAGAGGTGACATCTATAAAATGGTGACTGTAAATGAATGGTGAATTTTAAATAATAATCATATTATATAACTTATTCTTCTGATGGCTCCAAGTTTTGAGATTTTAGCAATTAATTTGGTGGGTACAATACTATTAGTAGAAAATAAACGAACAAACAAACAAACAAAAAAGCAAAAAAAAAACAAAAACAAAAAAAAAAAACCAAAGTTGTAATAAACAGGAATAAGGCATCAGTAAAATTATTTTTGCCATTATAATCCTTCTGCCCTACAACCCCTTTTTTAGATAAAGAGCCTTGGACGCAAAGTAATGAAAGGGGGAGCAATGTTGGAAATAATAGTGATGTAAATTACATAGATTATATACATAACACTTTTATATTTGTGGGCCTCTTAACAGTATAGATATATTAAAAGTTCTACTTGCAATTCATGTTGAGAGTTAATAAACATGTTTACATGTAATGAAGATGATGGAATGTATGGTGTGGCAGTGTGTATGTTGGGAGGTGGTCTGCAAATATTTAGTCACGGCAATTAAAGACAGGGAGAGATAGAAGGGACATCCTCTTACATTTAAAAAGTCAGTTCAAAGGCTTTGCAGCTGACACCTTCAGGCTACAACACTGCACACTACTACTGTTTACACACACACACACACACACACACACACACACACACACACACACATACACAAAAACATAGTGGTTCGGCCAGTTTGTGAATGGAGTTCAAGTTCACAGGTACAGAGGGGGAGTTGTTAAGTTGGTATGTGCCCAGAGCTATGAGCCCTCTTTCCCTGACAGACTGGCTTCAAACCAGGGTCAGCTGAGGGACAGGGGAGGGGTCCCAGCACCCGTAGCTTCAGTACCCGCAGGACAGGTTCCATACTGAAGGTGCTGAATAGTCCACTCACTCTTTCAGTGACAGGCTGAGGAAGTCTTTCCAGGCGCATTCATGAGACCCTTTGACTCGGGTGGTGCTGGCTCACTGCTTTCAAAATTATATTTAGAAGGTCATCTCCTCAACAAACAGTCCATCATTTTGGGAAATGCTTTTCTTTGCCGTCCTATTTATGAGAAAACGAGTTGTAATTTCAGATTTGGGTGACTAGATTGGTGAAGAAATGACAGAATTGGACATTTGCAAAAATAATGTGATTTTTGCAAATTGGTGGATTTATTCACAGATACAGACTTTGTATGGGTAAGTTCTTTGACATGCAAATCTGCAGAGTGGACTTGAGTCACATTACTTGGAATTGAGTCAGTGTAGTGTCACAAATTCAATTACTTCAAACATTACCAAATTTAAGAGGACTTCAAACATGACTTGAATTTTAAACACCAGTTGCTTTTCATGGACTTGAGCCTTGTGCTTTGAAAATACTTTCCACCAAGCCCAAAGATTAAATTTTTTTTTATTATTACTATTAAAAAGTGCACCATGTATCAGTTCATTTCCCTTCATTTCCTGAATCAACTAACACTACTCATTCACAGACAGTTGACACTTAAATTCTGATCCATTTTGTTTGAAACCGACTGCATCTAATCAAGTTGCAAGAGCAAACCATGAGAACTGATACGTTACTGAGTGCTAATTGTACAAAAAATAATACCAATGATTATTTTGTTTGCGCTCGAAAACTATGCATTGGTCAGAAAAAATTGAATTGCTGTATGCCAAACATAAAAAATACAGAGACACAACAACAATGTCCAACAAACTTTTGGAAACTAATAAATATAAATTTTAGAACACATTCATATTTTTGTAAATATTATTGCACTGATAAAATGGCATTCCATTTGGTAAGAACATTATGACTTGTTTAGGACTAAAACTCAAAGTTTAGAACTTGGAACTTGACTTGAGACTTGTCTGTCTTGACTTGGGACTTGAGAACAAAGACTTGACTCTTACTTGTGACTTGCAAAACAATAATGTGGTCCCCCCTCTGCAAATTTGTTCTGTTTACTAATGACAAGCAATCTTGTCAATGCTGAACTTTGAGGGAATGGAGAGAACCAGATAGTCCAAATTTGCGGAAGTTAGTCACCATATTAGTCATGTCTTTCCATCCAGTTCTCACTACATCATCTAAGCTTCCATCTCCACTTGTTGTATTTCCCAAGGACACACAATGAATATTACTGAGGTCAAGCTGTATGGTTAGGTGTGAAAAAAATCCACAAAACTAGATAACAAAAACACATCTTTGCTTACTGCCTTTTGAAATAATCCATATTAACGACTTTACTGGCACCTCTTTAGGTAGGAATAGTGCCTTTCAAAACTTTACCACAGTGTTAAAAAAAAAGACTCTGTCTACTTAAGTGCATAGTATTAGCTTTAAAATAAACTTATGTCACAATAGATTATGGAAATCAGTTTTTTTCTTCTTTTCTTAATGCCCCTGTGATGGACGTATGTATGTGTGTCTGTCCCATCCTTGTGAACACAATACCTCAAGAATGCTGAAAGGGAAGTTCTTAAAATTTGGCACAAATGTTTACTTGGACTCAACAATGAAATGATTGGAATTTGGTGGTTAAAGGTCAAGGTCTGTGTAACTTAGCATCTCTCTCTTTTGCATGAACACGATATCGCAAGAACACCTTAAAGGAATTTCTTTAAATTTGCCACTTGGACTGAAGAATAAACTGATTAGAATTTTCTGGTCAAAGTCAAAGGTCAAGGTCAGTGTAACCTCACTAAATATGTTTTTTGCCATAACTCAAGAATGAATTCGCTAATTATGACAAAATTTCACACAGATGTCTAATAGGATAAAATAATGAAATGATGGCATTTTATATCCAGAAGGTCAAAAGTCAGCTGTGACATCATAATCTGCAAAAAACACTTCTATTGCAATTACTCATGATCATATCTCATAGACAGAAGGGGAGATATTTGGTCAGATATTTAATTGGTGACACAAATCTTGGGTGCCCATTTTGAATCTATACTGATTGTATATATCTTCTGTGCTGTCCAAGGGAGGCAATGGGTGTGGACCATCCATGTTTTCACAGACATGAATGTAAACTGTGAGAGGTACTAACTGATACTCAGAGGCATACAACTTTGTTGTTGTGATGCTTATTGTAGCAGATTTAATGATTAATAACTACTTGATACCCAAAATATCAAATGATAATCAATAACTCAGAATCATGCATTGTAAACATACAAAATTGGTACAAAAGGCGAAGGAGAGTGATTGCACTCAACCTCGACTATCAGAAACAGCTTTATATTAAATAGCAGTACTAACATCAAATTCATTTCTGGGGCATTACATAATTTTGGAAAAACAGGGAAAACTTGAGAGCCATACTTAATTAAGTCATGTGATCTAAAGGTTGCTATGAAGTTTTTGGCCCAGTGTACAGTGGCTTGGTATTTCTACTCATAACAAATCACAAGATCAATTTATAAATGAAAGATTTTTTTAACTACTTACTACACAGCTAAACTACTGAACAGACAAGACAGTTAATAAATGATGAATATATGTGGAATGAATTATAAATAATGATGAATGAATGAATGATGAATAATTACAGAGCACGGTGAATACAGTGCACGGTGAATACAGTGATGAACAATTTCCGAATGAAAGTGGATCATCGTGTAACCCACGTACCAGTCAGTGACTGACATCTTTGATGTTTACCAGTTAACCCGATTTAACAGATTCATGCACTGTTCAGCTGTTGAGGGTTTAAGATGCACCAGGCAAGAGTGTGAAGAAATTTTATAATAAAGATAATTTTAGGGGGTTTAAAAGTGCTGCATGTAACTCTGGAGAAATATAGTTGATTCTCATTCTCAGTCTCATTGCCAACTTGTCAAATAGTGATGCTTTGGGTTGGTGATTTCATCCAACATTCTAGACCTCAGCTGGGTCTGCTCGCAGCAGAGACAAGAGTTCAAGAGGGTGACTCTTGGGCTCTTGGTGGTTTTATAGACAACACAGGTGTTAGCAGAATTCCCAGTGGGCCCAGAATGCATCTGTGGTTTTACAATGGTGTGAATAGGAGTGAAAAACAAGTCAACACAGACAGAAATGTCTATTTAGGAGCTTAATGTACATCTGGAAAACCTAAATTGATAAGAAAGACTCCTTTTCCCTTAAGACATTTGTTTATAATTTCTGCACTTGTATAACAGTCTGTGGGTCCTGTAAGAATTTCGATTCTTGGACATGTGATTGATAACAAGATCCCTAAACCCTTGTGATATTGTGGGCCAATTAAAAGCCTTAAAATCCTGGAAATGTAAGCGATGCACAGTCCTTTAACTCAGCTTTCCAACAATAAGTCATTAACAAATTACGCTGTTGTTTTACATAATCAAAATCACTGTGGGAGGACACGCAGGCGGGCAATTGGAAATTTTAATAGTTTTGATAACTAGTTAGCACCTTGAACATTAAAGCCATTGTTCTGAGCTAACTCTCATGTTATAAATTAAATATTTAGTAAAATACTAAATATTCAATGCAGTGATCAAAGTTTCATCTTATGCGGTGGAAGCTATATGATTACGCTTCCCTCAGCAGAAGTTATAGCAACTCAGGAGAGAATTAATGTCTACAGTCAGGCCAGAATACAGTTTAAAATCACTTTCATCTTTGAAAATAGAAATAAATGCTGATCTCATTTTCAAGACTGATAACCAGAAATGGAGGGATGTGTCTGTGTATGCACTGTGTGTGTGTGTGTGTGTGTGTGTGTGTGTTTGTTTTGGTGGAATATGAAGAGAAATGGCACAGCTGCTTTATTTTAAATCAGACAGTGTGAATTTCCCTGACATAACAAGCTTCAGTCCAAATACAACCATGCACGCTGTCTTACACATGCATAGGTTGAAACTCTCTGTGTGTGTGTGCGTGTGTGTGTGTGTGTGTGTGTGTGTGTGCGCGCGCGCATGAGCGGTGAGGAATGTTAATAGCGTCCAGATGTGGGGAGGTGAGAGAGAGGGGCACGGCATTTAATGGTGACTAACTAGAATTTTACCTGTGCCCGTGCACCACAAGCTCCACCCTCAGGATGTAGACTGCCTCTCTTTTTACCTAACCCAACTGTATAATGGAAAATGTTTACAAAACAGCATTTAGAGTATCATGGGAAATTCAGCCTCTCCAGCAACACTATAGAACAGAGCATATTTTGTGGAAATTCTAATCTAAATGAATTAAATTCAGTACAGAATTAGCCCCAGGTATTATTTCTGAAGCTGAGGAGGTCAAGTGGCTGCTGGGCGATGTTGCCTCACGATAAACAGCTACACCTGCTGAGCAGGTGCCAGCACACTTCAGCAAGTACACTTCAGCTTGTTTCTTCACAGCACTTTTGAAAATGGCATTTAGTCATAAAGTGCAAGGACAAATGGGATCTGAGCAACATCAATGAAATGTAAAATAAATCTTATATTTGACATAAAATTGGAGTCAGATCTAAGGCACAAATTATTTTTCTTTGGCATTTTAACTTGTGATTGCTGTTCAAAGATGACAGCTTAAATAATGTAAAGCATTTCAAGTACATATTTCTATCTCAGACAGCCTCCACCCTCTGCTGGACTCTATGGGTAATTCTCCATAATCACGAGCATGCATTTGCACACCAAGAAAAGCATAAATGTAGCCGGCCAATCAGGACAAGCCTACCAGAATTGTATGCAAGACCCCTATCAGATGCACTGAACAGCTGTTCGTGTGCTTTGGTGATGGTGTGCCAGTAAGGCCCTTTCCAAAAAAGCTCCTCATGAGATGGCTTTGTGAGTGCATCTCAGGCAGGTGGTTGGGGACCCTCCCTGCTCAGGTTGACTCACACTTCACAGGTGGTGTGGCAGTGTCTGCAGCCTTGCGTCGACGACATATTTCAGCAGTGTTGTGGTCTATGTCCTGACCAATCATACAGTTCGATCATGCATCAGACTTCCCTCTGGGCAAGACACACAAATGTGTTTCTGTGCTCCTCCTCCTGTCTTTTGACCCCTGCAAGGTTACGCCATAGCTCCACCCAGTTTGGTTGCTTACCACCTGGGTTGGGCTGGGGCTCGCAACTTCTCAGCCATGGTAGCCTGAGTTTTAAAGACGTAGGCGAGCTATGTCAGACAGCGGGAATTCGCCTCCTCAGATATACATACTATGGGGTCCACACATATTTGGATAGGCTTGTCCTGCTCCACCAGCTATACTTGTGTGTGAATGTGTGCTTGTGATTAGAGGAGTGTTACCCACAGAGTCCGGTAGAGGGTAACACCTGTGCTAATGGAACCAGGGTTGCAATATTGTTACCTTTGTTACAAATTGCACCTTACTTTTTTTGTTAAGCAAAATACAAAATACTATAAAAAAAAATAAAAAATAAAAAATACACATTTGAATGTATGAATGTTGAACTGTCCATCGAAAAATGTATTTGTGGACACTCATAAAAAAATATGCTTTACAAATGGAAAATGATAGAAAAACTGAAGTAAGACAGCAAACTCTGCAGAGCATGTAAGAGGTGATTAAAGGTAGCCAAAACGGCTCAACCCATGGGCCTAAGTCTGGCACGCTTCAACTGGTCTTCTGTCAAAGATCAGCCCTAACCCCTACTGGCTTATAGTTAGAGTGACGCTAACTGAGGAAATGAGTAACACCTCCAATTAACCCAAGACAGTCGTTGCCAAGTCTGTCAGCCATGCATGGACCAGTGCCAGCTCACATTTGGTTCTCTGGTTCTGCAACATGGTCGACCCAACACTCAGCTACAGCTGGCCCAACATGCCTTTGTATCTGAGGAGTAAACTTTTTAAAAGCAGGGCAGACTTCAGCTGGAAAGTGGTTCATCACTAAAACCAAGAAACTGATTTTTAATACCTGCTA
This sequence comes from Chaetodon striatus, assembly GCA_029783705.1. Lineage (NCBI taxonomy): Eukaryota > Metazoa > Chordata > Actinopteri > Chaetodontiformes > Chaetodontidae > Chaetodon > Chaetodon striatus. Next base: position 2,060,688 of record JAPZEB010000002.1, read on the forward strand.
TGCAAACTTACTTTCAGCAAGCACTGATTTGGTGATATGAGAGTTAAACAACATCTAGATATCCTGGTTAGAGCCATCCTTGGTTGTAAAGTAAAAGTATTTGAGATGTCTTAATGATTATACATAAAGTAAATTTTCCAAGAGCATTTAAATGACTCTATTTTACCATTAAGCAGACCATAACTATATGTTAAAATCAAAAGAAATTATTTTTAAACAGTGTCACTGCATTCACTATTGATGTTTAAAAACTTGCAACTGAATGTAGCCTGATTTTAACCTTCTTTTTAACCGGCAATTTTTCTCTTGTATGTCAGCACAAAGAGAAAATGCTTTGAGCTAGAATTTAGTAAAAAGGAAAAGGGTACTCTGCATGTGAATTTGTGAGGTTAAACCAGTTTTCGGTGAGGATTGACTGGGTGTGGTGCAACAGAGACAACCTGGATGGGCACCAAATGATTTAGATGATGAATTGTTTTGCTACTTAGAGGCGCTCAGTGTTTTTCCTACAGCAGAGTGACTCAGAGCTTAAGTAGTTAGATTTGCATAGTGTTCACACAAAGGAACCAACCTCAGTTTTTTTGAGGGTCAGATTTTTTATTCAGGAAGACAGAAAACCAAAGGTGTCCTCTGAGGCACAGGAAGGTCAATATGATGTCATCAAACTGACTAACTGACAGCACTGTGAGCAGTAACACTGAAAATAATCACGTGATCAGGACAGCAGCTTCACAACACTGACTCATAGCAGTTTGATGTATTGCTGGAGCCAAATTCAATTTAACTTTCTGTGGGCGGTTTTGTGGTCATTCTCTCCATGTGTGTCTCTACAGGGAAAATCCCCCCTCAGAGGAATAATGCTAACTTAATGGCAACGGAGAGTTCTGTCATGAGTTGTGAACACGCAAATTTCTTTCACAAAGATCCAAACAAAAGAGCTGAGACCTTTTTCGTGGCCTGAGGAAGTGAGTGGAGCTGCAGTGACAATACCCAGGTTGACTCTATGATGATGTGCTTTTTTTTTAGGCCAACATATGGTAGCATGCAATTAAAAAAGCTAATCTAAATACTCAAAATACAGTTAATCACGGTCATCTTCCAACACATTCAGTATCTACAGACCAGCTCGTCAACAGCCTATTGCCTGGTAGCAAAACCAGTTGAATAGTAGCCTATGTTTGCACACATACAAGACTTTGACCCCAGGTTTTGCATTGCTGTCAATGCACGTATAAGTAGACATAACAGCTGATATCAAGGACAACAAAGCTGGACAAACATAGGGGAACAGTCAGGTGTGTTGATGGATTTTTGAGCAAACCTTTCTATCTCACCTTTTTTTTTTATTAGCAAGACCAGTTAGGTTGTGTTAGCAGGCTTCCTAGTTTTAGCTGGCGTGCCTGTTGCTTTCATCATTCATAATTACAAACAGCAGCAATTAATTTATGTTCACTATGTGAACAACTTGACAGCATGCCATGGCTTCTGTAACATCACCCTACAACCACAAGTGATAGGTTGTCTTGACAGATAAGGTTGAGCTGATTGTTTCACAATAATTTCAGATGTTGGTACCTTAAAGGGGACCTATTAGACTCATTTTCGGGCCTTTGTATTGATTGTTGGACTCCTGTAGTGCAGCCACACACGATTACCCGCACAGAAAGCTTTATAGATCTTTGGGACGCTGTGTCTCGCTGCATCACTTCCTTATATTTTCCGCATCCCACAAAAACGGTCTGTTTCATTTACTCCTCCCCCCCGGCTCCGAGCCCACTCCAATGTGATTGGTCACACTCCTGAGGACTTCTGAGGGGCTGCTGAGCACCACCTCCTTATTTTGCCTGTGTGGAAGTTGAGAAAATTTCACTTTTGAAAATGTCAACTTTTGAAATACAGCCGTATGTGTTGGATCCCGAATCCGATCCGGAGGTAGAGA
>JAPZEB010000002.1:2076726-2090922 GCA_029783705.1 Chaetodon striatus
ACCTGACAGGAGTGGCATATCAAGATGCTGATTTAACAGCATGATGACTACACAGGTGTGCCTTAGGATGGTCACATTAAAAGGACACTTTAAAATGTGCGGTTTGATCCCACAACACAATGCCACAGAGGTCTTAAGTTTTGAGGGAGTGTGCCATTGGCATGCTGACTGCAGGAATGTCCACCAAAGCTGTTGCTTGTCAACTTCATGTTCATTTCACTACCATAAGACATCGTTCCTGAGATGGTTTCTGACAGTTTGTGCAGAAATTCTTTGACTGTGCAAACCCTCATGCAGGTGACATGATCTGTGGTTGTGAGGCTGGTTGGATGTACTGCCAAATTAACGAGAACAACACTGGATACAGCTAATGGTGGTAAAATGAACCACTATAACGCATATGATGCGAAAGGTACCCTGGATGTGTTGGTTGTTGACGTTCTGGACGCCATGTCAACTTCAGCCTGTTACATGCATTGTCTGTTTTCAAAATACAGTTCTTTTTTCAAAGAAAATGTACAGGTTGTACACAGTCTCTTTCAAAATAAATGCACTGTGTCGGTACAACACTGCAAATTGAGGTTTTTTTTTTCCTTTAATAACAAACGTATGTGGTCACGTTCAGCCAACAGAAAAAAAGAACAGGGTCAGCTTTACAATTGCACGGGAAGCAAACACAGGCCTTCCAAGTCAAAAACAATGGTTGTTGGATTTATCAGCCCCACTTTGACTTTTCCCCCTTAACTTACATTGTTGTCCCACCATGTTTCCCCTTGATGCTGTCACACAATAAACTGCAACCAGCTGCATATTGTGCTGATGTAAAAGGACAGCTTTTTCTGTCGGTGTTTGAAGCCAGAGGTTACTGCCCAACAGCAGGTATTTGACGCCCTCGGAGCGAAGCTGGGTTGGACCCTCAAACTCCTATTGTAGATTAATTGTTATTATTATTAATTACTACATGCACGCCCTCCTCCACCCGATCACTGCCTACTCTTGGCAGATTCATCATCCACATCACCCTCATCGGTGATCATCCTCAGAGTCATCAGCCACCAACAGTGTCTGGACTCCATGCAAGGATTTATCGTGTTCCCACTCAGATGTCCCTCAATCACAAAAAATCTCCCTCTGGTGTCTAAGCGCCAAAGTCTTCTATTAAATCTTAATGAATCATCTCTTAATCTGTACACCCATATTCTGTATTAAAGTTAGATTTACTTCATTCATCTGCCCCTCCTGATTGAACTATAGCTTCGCAAAAGCATGTGTTTCACTGTGTCTGAGGCACTGCCCGACCCAGTTACGGTACTTTTCTACACACACACATTTGGGAATTGCACTTCCCATAACAAATGCTGCCAGACTACTTCACATACTCACAAAACCTGTCCTATAGTGGCAGGCTTAGCCAGAAACTCTAGTCATGAAAAAACAAGAACCATGACAGTTTCCCTTTTGTATCAAGCGGCAAAAAAAGTTGCAACTTGACGTGTTTGACTTTATTTGCCATACTTGACATCTCACATCCTCTGATGTGACTATTGTTTATGCACACATTGCAATGTCAGTCCTGAAACGATTCCTCATGCACATATCTGAAAGAATAAATAGAAAATACAGCAGCACGTGGTAATTATGGGTTAAAACATTTTGAGGTCAACAGAAAAATGAGATCTAATGACCTAAAATTAAAGCTGTATACAGCAACAAGTGGGTCTCAGGTTACAGAGAGCAGAATGTCTGCAGCGTTTAAATAATGGCTCATTCAAAGTGCTGGTATCCCCCACCCCCAAGGCATTGTCTTTTATATATGGACTGCCGATGGCATTCTGAACATGAAGAACTTTGATTTGTAAATTATGCTGTAATTTTCTATCTCCCTCAGCTTTATATTACCCAGACCAGTGTGAGGTCATTCAAAACATTCGGCCCCTGTGCTTCACCTCGACTCCAGCAAGTCCATTATACCAGCCCCATTGTCTGGGCCTGCTCCTGGTTTGTTCCTCAGCAGCAGAACATCTGAACTGGAGCTGCCCCTCCTGAGGCCTCTGCTGCCTGCTAATTTACTGTTCCCCCAAATCCAGACAGCAGAAAAATCACTGCGATGTCTTTGAAAAAAATACAAAAATGTGTTTCGTAACGGTCGTGTGTCAAACATAGCAATTCTGCTTGTGTTGTTTTCGGTGCTGCTATTTAAACTTTGCTTTTTTTTCTCCCGCTCGCTGGTTTTCATGCTAACCATAGCATTTCTTCCATCATCACAGCGCTGGTGGGAGCGTGCAGCCAATTCCAGAAACAAAATTGCCCGGGAGAGCTTTGCTATTCGTTGTCTGAGCAACCCAGAGCTTTTCTATGGGTGTGCCCTCTCTATTTTGCTCCACTCGGGGACTCGGCTGTAATTGCTTGTTTAAGGATAATAACAGGGGAAGACTCTCAGAGGAGCCCCGCACCGCAATCACCAGCCTTGAGGCAAGCATCACAACCGCAGTGCAGTGCGACGGAGGAGTGGAGGATGAGGGGGAGGGAGAGGAACAGAGGAAGAGTGAGACAGACTGGGTGGTAATTAAGGGCTTATTTTTCCTGCCGACTGAAGAGCATCTGCACAGCTCTCACCTGCTCAGAAGGGATTGTGCAGCTGTTTGTGTGTGTGCACACACTCACGCTACCCCGCTTCATGTCTGAAAGGCTGGCCTCTGCCGCCTGCGCTTTTCCCCAATGGTGTTTGTTTAATGTAATGCAGGGATGGCAGCCAGCGCAGGCAGCGGCTCTGTCAGACAGAGGGAGGTAATTAAATTAAGGGTGGCACTTCAGCAACCTGGAGGCTGAACGAGGCATGGGGGATTTTAGCGTGATCCCTGAGACTCATTGTTTCCCCTCTCTCAATAACACAGAGTAAACCTGCTTTACCCACTGGACCCACAATACATCACAGTGGTGCAGCATGGGAAGACGAACCTTCATAGGCACACATGATCACTATCACATTGAAATTCATACGCATGAGCCATCTGCTTACAGTTGGAATAACAAACATCTTCAGGTGCACAGTACAATGTTCACAGTGTTCCAGACAGCAGTATAACGTCTGACGAGCCACTTGGTCAAAAATGTTTGTACTGTGCGTCAAGAAAGACTCGTCATGAAAGATCTTTACACACTCTGTGAAAGCATCTAAACATTTATAATCTGGTGTCCTGACATGTGACACCTCACGAAGAAGCCACACCACCACCACAGGGACTCAAAATGAGCATGAAGTCAAAGAGAAAAATGCAGTTGCATTTTGAACCATTGACTCATGATTAAAGATGTCTTGAGTATCAGCTAATGTAAAGCTAATCAAAGTCTAGCCCTTTCTCTGCTGTGCTCCACTGTCAGCTCAGCATGCTGGTGCTACAGCACTGCTCTCTAGTGTTGCAGTCAGGACCACCTAAATCTAGGCCGAGTCATGACCGAGACCAGACCGTGTTGAAACCAGGACAACACCAAGACGTTGAAGGGGTTGAGACCAAGTCAAGACCAAGACCAGACCATTGTCAGTCCCACACTGCATGACACACTGAAGACATAATCTGTAACATGCAAAGCACTTCTTCAATTGATCTGTGACTTAGTGGACTTAGCTCCGTACTCGCTGCAGTGGCGCTGGTTCGGTTCCGGCTTGTGGATCTTTGCTGCATGTCACTCCCTCTCTCTCTCTCTCTCCCCCTTCATACACTTAACTGTCCTATCCAAACAGCCCAAAAGAATCATCTTAAAAATAAAAATAAAAAATAATCCCTCCAGCATGTTCTGTGTTTACCCTGATACCTACTGGTCAGATGTGCCTGGAAAACCTCCAAAGGGAGGCGCCCGGGAGGTTCCTTATCAGATGCCCAAGCACCCCGACTGGGCCCTTTTGATGTGAAGGAGCAGCGGCTCCACTCCGCACTCCTTCCAGATATCCTAACTCCTCGCCCTGTCACATGTAGTTTTGCCATGTGAAGTTTGTAAAATAAAATAAAATGGCATCTACAACCATGATGAAGACAATCATAGCCCACTACATATTAAAAATTATACCACATAGGCTCACTCTTAACCTTTCTCTGTTTTTTCAAAACAAATAGCTGATCTAATAGGACGTTCGCTACAATATCAAACTGCAAAATGTTGAACCTGGCAACCTTCTGTATGTCGCCACATTTTAAACACTAATTTAGTTTCCTGAATGTCACCAGAAGTGCTGGACTTGAACATTTACAGTGAACAGACATGACTGTGGAGGTCCAACACAGATGGGGTTCAGTTTCTACTGTACCGCTGAGGGTTAGGGGTGTATTCTGCTCTGACAGCTGGTCTTGGAGCAGTGCCGTCACTCTAACAATGGTCAGGGCTGTGACAGAGGAGAAAAGCCTTAACAGGAGAAAAGATTCATGGCCTGTCTGGGATGGCAATTAGGCCTGATTTTAGCATTTTGAAACCTACCAAGAAATAAATAGTGACGACAAGAGAGGAGAAGGAATGAACAAAATATATTGACAGAAGATCAAGAGAGTTTTGCCTTCATCCAATTTAATAAATCACTGTATGTAAATGCAAATGAGTACTTTTCACCTCTGATTTTTAAAGGAGTTGAATACAACATTCAGTGCATTTCTGTGATTCAGAGTATGATTCAGGTTGACTGCCCACTAGTCTCAAGATGCGGGTGGCTGAGCCAGCAGCTAGCAGCCACTGGTGCAAACAGTGCAAACACCTCTAACAACAGCAACAATTGACAGAGCTAATGGTATTAAGTAGGGGGTAACCGGAGGGTGGGCTCTATGTCGATCAGTGGTAACCACTGTATGAGCACAGTGCAGAGTGGCAGCAATTAGCTAGCCAGCGGGACACACACACAAGGAGTCACATGCACTCACTTGTATGTGCAGCCGGACGATCTACCACAACAACAGACAGAGAGGCTTGGATTACAACACACACAGAGGTAGTTTGACTTAATTCTCACCTTCATCCCTGTTTGTGGCAGAGGGGGAAAGGTAAAGGGTGTGTAATTAATTGGCACATGGGGAAAATGTATGTATGTAGGAAATAATTTGGCTACATATTCACACGTGCAGTGGGGTCTGTTTGACCCCAAACAATAAGGAAGTAAATCCAAAGTCAACAAAACACTAGGGTTAATACTAGAAAAGTGCACTCAGTAGACTGCAGAGCTCCGCCAGATGGACGCCCAGACTGATGTGCAGCAACCTGCTCCAGTGGCATTCCACAAAAAGATACACATCTCGTCCATTTAAGACTGAGCTGCAGAGCTAGGCACAGAGCAGATCGAGTTCTCCTGCTGACAGACACTTGATGTGAAATATAGATACAATTAATGTATTTTTAATAAGGCCGCCTCTTGAATGTCGGTGATTGGAATCATCAGTCAGGGACCCCTCAGTTGACTGATATTGCTTCAAGCATAGCAGTCAGTTTTGGGTTTTTTTCACTAGTTAGTGTGCAGTGCAGTGTACTTATGGGGACGTTTTGGTCCCCGGATGTTACTGCAGAGGGAGCGCTCTCACTATTCTTTGGTACAGTCAGCTGTGGACATGATGCAGTGGCACAGAGAAGGAAAAACTTTCTGCCGTAAGACACTGCTAAGTACGGAAGAGTATTAGGGCCACTCATAAGAAAAAAAATAAGGGGAGGTAGATTTTTTTTTTCATCATGCACTTCGAGAAAAAAGTCGAAATACGATGTCAAGAATAAAGTCGACCTTTTGAGACTATAATAACCAACGCATGTAACTGCTTCTACAAAATGCCTTGCAGGCAGTTAGATGAATTGCTACAACTATTCCTCAGAATTGGCTTTAGTAACCAGTGGCGCTGCCAGGATTCAATTTCATAGTACGCACAGACCCCCCCAGATGTGCTGCCCGCCAGTCCCTGAGCAGCGGCTCTCGCGATTTGCAAACAAGCCACAAGAACGCAGAGGCCACGGCTCCGCTCCAAGTAGTACTGTAACTGTCACCCAGTTCAGTACCCTGGACAGCTGCCAGAGCATGAACTGGATGTGGGAATTTGATGCATTTGAACCTGGGACATGTAGGTCAGAAAATTTTGTTTTCGATTAGCCTACCTGTTAAACACATAGCGGCAGTGCGCACTGCAGACCAGCATTTGTTTTCATCCAAACTTTGCAAACGTGGTCGGGATTTGTAGAAGACATATGTATGCTGCTCACTATAAAATGCTGTTACTATAAATAAATGCATCTCTGTGCAGAGAGGAAAATATGATAAAGTGATCCATAAGTCCCTGCTCTCCCCTACGCTAAGCAGAGGGAGAGAGGAATTACACAGCCTACAGATGTTTAAAAGTCCAAACAAAAAAAATATCAACAAGAAATGATTCTAATCAATTCCATAATTCAAAGTAGATTTTTACTCAAAGAAAAAATGAAGATCAGCAGAGGATGGTGACGGCGCACCAGGCAGAGACACATGGTAAAAACACACGAAAACACACTTTATGATAATAATAATAGGCTAACAGGCTAATATGAAGTCTACGCCTCCCTGTCGCGTCGAACTCCCACAGAATGGCCTCAGAATCGATAGGAATATCATGATGAATGTTCATCAGGGCAAGTCCATTCAGTCTCTTGTCTGCCGTGGTGTTCCGGGGGTATATTTTCACGCAACATAAACAGCTGCATGAACGCTCAGCTTGGGTCTGCACTGGCGGCGGCTGCAACCGCCAAAGAGGCAGAAGAGCTAGCAGCATAGCTAGCTACCTCATCTTCCCGTCCTGCCTGACTGCTGCTAGCGCCTTCACTCTCGCTGCTCTTTGTGTTTGTTACAGTAGCAGGCCTAGTTTTTTTTCTTTCAAATGCCTGGAAAAGGCTCAACTGTCTTTTCGACATTTCTATACCGGACCGAACCGTAATCACCACATAGGCGGTAGGCTACATAGTGTAGAAGAAGAATATAGCGCCAGAATTCAAAATCACTTAGTGACAGATGACGTAATTGACAATCATTGGCCTTTATGTTAGGCTTCAATTAATTGGCTTAAAAAATAAGTGGACTTAGCATGTCTAGCCTATTGCAAACCAGCATCGTTATTATCCCCTCCCCAAAAACAATTAAAAAAAACCCCTTTAAAATATTTATTTTTTTCACACCTTCAAAAACAATGCATACAGGATTCCGGCTGGCGGCGCCACTGCGAACCACCATACCCCAAGAGAAACATAGAGCCCGGAGAGTATATGTTTACCATACTGATAGATTCCAGACGTACCCCCTCCAAGGTTCGTCGGCTCAGTGTGTGAAGGACAGCTCGAACACCCAATACACTAGTGCTGGTCATATATATCCCCACTAGGACCATACGGGAATCCTTACAGAACAACGGACAATTCAGCTCAGAAGTACTTCAGAGTCAGTACACACATCTAATGTCTGGATTGGAACTGATATCAGATGATCAACTTGGTGAGGTTCTGGAATGTAATAAGGTGTATGATATACACATCAAGGCACCTGTTGGTCTTCAGTCTTGTTACACATGACTATTTCTGTGTATGTAGTGTATCTACGTGGAGTTGGCTGCATTACAGTAACCTTGTGATGTTGAGAACATTCAATAAACGTTCCATAACGCATTGTGGGGTTGGCCTCTCTCTACACAGTCACACACACACACACACACACACACACACACACACACACACACACACACACATGCCCACAGAGAGAGGGAGAGAGAGAGAGAGAGAGAGACATACGGTTGTTGTGGATTTGTTTATTATATTATTTCAAGAGTATGGTCTACATACATAATTTGACTCATCACAGTCACTCAACCACATGGCTTAATGTTCTAGAGCTGTATTTCATGAGCACATGATCCAACGATAGGTATAGTACTAGTACAGTACTGGACCACTGTTTTTCGTGTCACTTGTAGGGATACTAGGCTGTAACACGTGATCTATGCCCATGGGTTATCTACGCCATCCTTTCCAGACCTTGCTCGGACACTTGCCCTGTTATCTTTCATTCTCACATACATACAAAAGCAGCATACACAGGACGTGCATATGATAACCATGACAGTGACGGCAATGATGTAAAGTCCATATTTATCCCACATAACCATCACTCCGATGCAGGTCTTTGCCCATTGCAATGTCATCACTCTGGTCTTTGATGACGGAGACAAGCTTTGAGTAGTCAATCTCCCCGTCGGTCATGGCGTTACCAATATCATTCTCCTCTTCCTGGCTCAAAGGCCAACCGATCAGCTCAACTAAAGTCTTTATTCCTCCATTAAGATCTTTTGTGTAGATGTCATTACCCAATTGGATGATTTGTTCTATGTTGTTTGTGGCACCACTGGGAAGTCCGACTTTGTTGGCCAGGTTAGGGATTACATCTTTGTTATTGATAACCACAGCGCCAATAGCTGCAGCCGATCCCTTTGCTGTATCAGAGGTTGCATGTTTCAATCAATCAATGTTTATTTGTATAGCGCCAATTCATAACAAGTGTAATAATGAAGTCTCATAAAATACACTAAACTATAAGTAGTTGATGATTCAGTCACTCTACACAAACAGTTTGGAGGAACTATAGAATTGTTATTATTATTATTGTTGTTGTTGTTATTATTGTTGTTATTATTATTATTGAGCCTTTTAAGCTTATTTTTTGTTTTTGTTCAAGTATGTTATGATGAAACTATAGGACAAAGTGTCCTTTATAAAGTTAGAGAAATTATGCTTAATCCCTGTAATCACTCTGTAACAAAATGCTGTAACAGCCAGATTCTGACTGTAACCCACTGTTTTCCATTAAAACAGTGAGATACTGTAGAAAATATTGCATTCTCGGAAATATTGTGGGCGGCTTGCTGTTTTTCATAAAATACTGTAATATACTGTAAATAATGTTGCATTCTGGGAATGATGTAGAGTTCACAGCAAAGTGAACAGTTTTGAAGGAGCCCCTGCAATTTCGTTGTATATGTAGCATCCTTTGTTCTTGTGCAATGACAATAATGGCTTTCTATTCTATTCTATTCTATTTTATTCTATTCTATTCTATTCTATTCTATTCCATTCTATTCTATTCTATTCCATTCTATTCTGTTCAGTATCGGACTGATGATGAGGTCATATCTGCTGTTGAGGACTTTTTTGACCATCAGAATGAAAGCTTCTATACCAAGGGGGATACCAAGTGCTGGGAGCACTGCAACACCGGTGGAAGAAATGTGTAGAGCGCAGGGGAGACTATGTTGAAAAATAAACCACATTTGGTCAAATTCAACCATTACATCATGGTCAGCCTATTAACTTTTAAGCCCACCCTCATATTTGGCAAATCTTCTCTGAAATAGAGCCTACTCCCAGAATATTCCATATATTACAGATGCGTCTGGCACACTTAACTATAACAATAAAGAAATCAACAGTACTTTTAAAACATTTTATAAGCAATTATATACTTCACAATTAGATCCACTTTCTAAGCAAGATATGATACTTTTTTTTTTTTTTAAATGTATATTTACCAAAACTTACAGATGAGCCTCTGCTCATTTATGTAAGATTTATGGAAACTGTTAACTCAGAGTGAAATCAAGATTTGTATTCAACTACTCCCCAACAATAAAGCCCCGGGGTCTGATGGATTTAATGCTGAATTTTATAAAAAAGTTTAACACCACTCTGGTTGGCCCATTATTTGAAATGCTGCAATCCTCATTTGAGGCTGGAGCCCTCCCTTCATCTCTAAGGGAGGCTAATATTTCCTTGGTATTAAAAAAAGGCTAAACCCCCTGAGGAGTGCTCTTCATACAGGCCTATATCTGTTTTAAATTTAGATTTGAAGCTTCTGGTGAAGGTCCTGGCTTCAGGCCTAGAAAATTTTCTCCCCTTAATTATTGCTAATGCTCAAACTGGTTTTATACGTGGGAGGTATTCCTCACATAGTGTGAGACGGCTACTTAACATTATTCAGCATTCCTCTATGTACAGCTCAGAAGCTTTGGTCATATCTCTCGACACGGAGAAAGCTTTTGATAGGTTGGAATGGCCCTATCTATTTTTTACACTTCACAAATTTGTCTGGGGGAAGTATTTATTAAATAGATTCAGATCTTATATACGTCACCTCTTTCAGCTGTAGTTACTAATGGGCTCAGGTCCAATAATTTTGGCACTGAATGTGGTACTGGGCAGGGCTGCCCTCTAAGCCCATTGTTATTTGCACTAGCTATGGAACCCCTAGCTTCACCCAATAGGCAAGACACTGGTATTAAAGGACTCCTTCTATATATATACTCTTTCTATATATCGCTATATCACTCCTGAAGCTCAGCACAGAATGAATCCAGCTCTGTCAGATCTGTGCATTAAATGTCAATCTGATGTTGGATCATTTTTTCATTGTTTGTGGCGCTGTCTTCATGTTCAGCAGTTTTGGACTATAATCTGTCAACAGCTAAATGTTATTTTTAAGTGCCAATTACATCTAGGTGCAAGGACTTGCCTGTTGGGACTAAATGACAAGTTACCTGCTGGTTTTCACAACAGAAACCTTCTTCGCATCCTGCTCCACTGTGCTCGGAGATGTATTATGGTCATGTGGATCACTGATAAAGCTCCCACTCTTACTCAGTGGCTTCAAATAGTGACAAGTATCATTCCTTTCTAAGTCTTCTCTATAGCCTTAATGGCTCCTTAATGGCTCTTGATGACCACCCCCCCTTTTTTTTCTTGCTTGTTTGTTTGTTTTGGTCTTGTCTTGTCCTGCCAGGTTTTTTTTATGTTGGTAATTTGTACAATCTGTGTGTATTATTGTTGTGTATTGTGTTTACTTTGTTTCCATGCTTTGCAAAAAGTTGAAAATACAAAATATGTCAATTAAAAAAAAAAACCAAGAAAGACCACTGAACATAGAACTTCTTTAATTCAAGAACCTAACCAAATTTGTTACAAAATCCAAAAACAACAAAACAAAACAAACAAATAAACAACCAAACAAAAACTGTACAATACATTCAAACATGATTACTGCTGAAAACAGGAGTAAAAAAAAAAAAAAAAAAAAAAGACTGAAAAGATTTTACTGAACAAGAGGAATAACAGTTACAGCTCTGAAAATAATACACTTCATTTTAGCAACAGAAATAAATGTGAAAGTGGAAAAAGTCCACTGTATAATGTGGACAACTGATGCACTTGGGTGATGCACTAAGCTGTTGTGCTTCACGGGCAGCCATTTCCATCAGCGTATTAATCTCTATGGCTTTTTCCAGTCTTAAATTAGCTTCAGTAAGTAGTCGTTTCTGAATAGTCTCCCTGCGTAGACCACACACCAGTCTGTCATGTATGGTGTCATTTAGTGCAAGTCCAAATTCTCTCTGCAAAACCTCTCTGCAATAATCAGTGGCTTGAGAGAATAGTGGTCTCCTAATATTTTCACTATTTCATCATACGACTTGTCTCCAGGCTTGTCAGGTTGCACTGGGCTGCACAGGAGGTTGAATGTTTTTTTTCCCCCACGACACTTACAAAAGTTGGCACAAGCACATCCCTTTTAATCTCCTTAGCAAGGACAAAATACTCAAACATCTCAGTGTAGGAGGTCCACTGTTCTGTGTTTTCCTCAAATGGTCCTATATTTCCAACAAGTGCTGCCATTTTCCTTACATTTGTCCGATTTCAGCAATCAGTCTTATCCTTTGTGCTTATGTCAGTCAGTTCTTTTCCTTCTTCTGTCTGACTTACTTGTTTTCCGTTATTTTACAGTCCCAAAACAATCCTTTCTTCCTTTGTTCCAGTCTCCTTTCCACCACGGATATTCCACCTCCCTCCCACAGCAGTGCGATCCTCCGTGCCATCTTCGTTCCGGTCACGAAGAGGCAGCGAGCGTGCTCTGTTAGCTGAAAGCTAGTGTGATACGTCCGTAAAAAAAACCTCCCGACCTCGGGCATTCAACCAAGGAAGAAAAAACAAACACTACTTGAGGACGCACCTCGTCGTCGCCAGTTTTGTTGTATACTCCACATTCTTTAGCGTTACAACTGATGTTCAGCTGGCTGTGATTCCTGTCCTCACAGAGATCACCTCCTACCATAACTGCCTGGAGCAATCGAGACAGAAAGAACTGCTTCAGTGCCTCAAGACTGGCCTCATTTACCGCTGTGCCAAACAGTGTGTGGTGGCTCTTACAATGTGCACGGTGGACACACCTGACATGAAGCTCCTCCCCACTGGTTTTGTCAAGCTCAGCCACCTTTCTGCAACTGTTGCCATGGCGTCTCCTATGCTTGAGTTCCTCTCCTCTCTGATGGCCTGCCCCATCTCTGTGCCAACTTTGTAGCTGTGCATCATGTCAGCATGTTTGCCATCTATCTCTACCCTACACTAACCCCTCCAAGTTCAACCAGTACATTGTGCCCCTGGCCCACCATGTGATTGCCATGTGGTTAATTCGCTGCAGACAATCAAGTTTGTTTTACCTGATTTCTATCATTCATAAATCTCTAATGAGCTGGGCCTACATGAGGACTCTGGTGACTCTCTCCCAGCTGCCAAGCCTAAGCATATGTCTCCACCTACTGGTCAACATACTACAGCCTCAGTAACAACAGGAGAATGGGCCAAAATAATAAGCATTGCTCTCTCTCTCTCTGTAATTGAGTAATAATGAGTGATAATTTAATGAATTATATTTCTTAAAAGTCACAATGTGTTTCATGAAAATGAGCTGAACTGTCAAGATGATATGGTGATTTCAAAGTAATAAAATCTAGATGCAATACCACTTCAGCCTTGTTGGGTCTAAGGACACACCTATAAAGCCCACTGGGGCAATGTAAATTGTGAATTTGGGCTATACAGATAAACTTGACTTCCTCTTCTTCTTCTCATTACAAATATTATTGTTGTTGTTTTTATGATGAAAGATCTTTTAGGATTCCATATACTGCTCTCTTAAAGTATGCTATAATAAAAGTATAAGACTAATGGAACAATTTTGGTATTTGTTCTCAATGTATTTGGAATCCCGCAACAGTGATATAAAGGTTATGGAAGAGAAGATCACCAGCATGGGGGAATGCCTCTCAACCAGGCTGCAGGCCCTGGATGAAAAAGGTGGAGAATCAGTTGGGGTTATCTGCCCAGTCCAGAAACTATACCTCCACCATCCACCACCAAGTTAAAGGCCGCCACCCACCTGGAGGACCTGGAGCCCATTTTGGCTTCTGCTTTGAAGCCACACATGTCTATCAGGAGAAGCTGTGTCCTTTCCAGGTTGCATTCTTCAGTTATAAATTTGAAGAACTTGCCATCAGATGTAAATAACAAACACAAATCACCATGCGTGTGTGTGTATGTGACCAGTGAATGACCGAAATGACGCAACATGCTGTGTGTAATTCTTAATCCAAATTTTCATTCTCAGATGCTAAGGAGCTGCACGAAAAGGCTCTCTGTATCCAGACAGATGGCATGAAAGGCAACACCTGCCTTCGGGTTGGAAACCCCAGGGGACAGCTTCCCTTCGGGACTTCTTGGCGGAGAAAATAGAGACCACACTTAAAAAGAAGAGGAGGGCTTCAGAGGTGAAGGAAGAAACGTGGATGAAAATCAAAAAGGCAAAACAGGAGAATGGAGGGGTGCAAGGACTCTGAGAAAAGGCACCACGGTGCTCAGTGAGGTTGTTTTGTAGGATGGAGCACAGCTGGCACTGACACTTCGGCGAAATGCATTGTTTGCTCTTAATAAAATCACAGTAACTCAGTTCAGTGTGCGGTGGTTTATGTTAAGAACTGATGTTTAGTTGTTCACTTCCTTCAACAGGCTGTTTGTGAAACAGCGGAAATGTGATGGAGGTGACTTTTACCTTTTAATTTAATTACATTTTAGCAAAGCGTTTTGACAATTGATTACACATAACACTATTTCAGACACGCTAATTGTGTTTCATGTGTGACACATGCTAAGACCACAGAATTTTCTCTTTTTTTTATACATGTTTTAAGTCTTTTACTGCCGGTGTCTATTGCTTGTTAAAATTATTCTGAAGTATTTGGTTTGTCTCTGAGCTTCAAAAAAATGTCAATTCAGTCAGACAACTCACGTTTAAATGTTTATTTCAACAGCAGAACATAGTTAGAGTTTGGCGTCTAGACTCCGGCC
>JAPZEB010000002.1:2130003-2142578 GCA_029783705.1 Chaetodon striatus
GTGCAAAAGGGAAACACTCGGCTGTGCTACAGTAGGTTTCAAACTGCCACACACTGCAGGGGGGCAGTGCTAAACTCTGCAATAAAAGGTATTCCAACACTCGTCAGAATATAACTATGCACCTCTTTGTTGAAGTTGGGTTGACTTAACCTTTTTGCCTAATTGGTCATATTCCCAATGGTTCAGAAAATGTGTGCATTGTTAGTGGTTGTTATAAAAAGACAAAATCCATAATAATTAGGATAAGACCATAATTAGCTGCCTGTTAAGTTGCACAGCTGTATACACAGAATGGTGGAGTGGAGAATCACAGACGGAGCATTCTCTCTGTAATTCCTGGCTTCATTATTTGATCAAGCCGGCTAATTGGGCGCCGAGGTTGAATTCCTCTCTGGGGCAGAAATACATATGAGCAGACTGGACCAAATCAGTGGAGGGCCACGTCTTTCAGTTCTTCCAAGGGATTAACAGATTGTGTGTGTTTTAATAAATCCTACGTCTGGACATGAATAAATCATTGGGGTGTTCAGCCTCGTGGGAGATGTCTTCAAATCAGTCAAAGAAGAATCAGGACTGAGACGACATGGTGCTCTCATTGAGACAGGTGGTACCGATGGGAAGGAAGAAATGCATGTATGATGAAATGATGATAAATGTGACTCTGCTTGTGGGTGTGGATGATTGGAAATCAGATTTGACATTATTCCTCTGTCCTTCAATGACACACGCTCACATTCATGGAACAATCAGGACTTCGAGCATGACTTCATCCCAGTAAGTTCCTGAATTTCTGGTGTATACTTGTCATATATTCTTGTGTGCGTATAGCACTGCTGTCATCAGAGAATGTATGACGCTGACTTTGGTGATCACCTGACTTGGGCAGCTGTTGCTGAGGAGGTACAGCGGGTCGCACACTAATTGGAAGATTGGCACTTTAATCGCTGACTCCTCTCATCAGCATGTCAAAGTGTCCTTGGGCAAGTTCTCAAAGTCAAGGTAGGATCTTCATAGAGGCTATGTGATCGAATCCTGCCGAAGGACAGTTCCAGTGTCAATTATCATTCAAATTCTACTGAGTCCTTCCTTCAAAAAATTTTCAAGGATGCATGTGTGTATCCTCAGCGGGAAGTACCCACAATTCTTTGTGTACAATTTGCTGGAATTGAAGGCAGGGCCTCTTCAATGACGTACACACCTGGGCACTTGTTAGTCTGTTCCAATGTGTATTCACCGAATACGAGGAAGGAATCTTGGCTAGCCTCGGACCAAGGAAGCATCCTTGACTTTAAGAAACACGAACAGAGCTCAAAATCGAATGCATATGAATGTTTAACTGAGTGGCAGGTGGTACCTTGAATGGTAGCCTTGGCCAATCAAAAAATACAGTTTGAAAACGAGGCACAGCTCCAACTAGAAAACAATGGTTTGATGCATTGAATGTGCCCAATGCGTATTTTATGGCAGTACAGGAGGAGGTGCACATTTAAAATCCTTTGGTACTGTAACATACTCATGTTTAATCCAAACAATGCGTTGGTTCAGATCAAGGTCAAAACACGTTCCCACCACAAACGAACCGTACCAGAGTTCGTTTGTGACCTGACCAAGACCGACCCTTCAAGAAGGTCTCGGTCCGGTTGTTTTGGTGTGTACCTGAGTGCAATTGTGTTTACACCTGCCCACACGAACCGCACTTAGGGGGCAAACGAACTTCAGTTCGATTGAACCAAACCATTCGGGGCAGGTGTGAAAGCACCCTCAGTACAAAACAATCATCAAGTGTTCAGCTAAGCCATAGATATAGTATATTATACTTAAAATTGTATAAAAGGAAATGTGGGGTACAATATTCTACTTGATTAATAATGTTTGTTTATTCCTCATCCTGTTCTGTATTAATAGGACTACTTAATATTAGAGCAACAGATGGAGCAAACTGGAAAGATGGATTGTAGTGGAAGCACTGTTGTGTAAGGTACAACAATTTGGCAATGGAAAATGGTTTACGTGGCTCACGGGTCAGGTAAGCCCCATAGCAGAATTCTGCTCGGAGGTCAGGAATGGCTCTGCTTCATCACATTACATCTTATATTTGTGCTGTCACTTTTTTTTTCAGAATTCAAAAAGCTCTCTTGATTTTTCATTTGTATCCTTATACCCACAACAACCTAACCCACCTCAGCCCTCCAGTCCAGCCAATGTATGAATGCATCTGGATTAAGTGTGAGCAGGAGACTTTAAACTGTGAGATGTGTACACCTCACTGTCAATTAAGAATATACCTTTTAAAAAAATTACAACACCACGATCACTGTGTGGATAAATACGGCTATTAACTGGTTTGTACCAGTCAGCTGAGCAGGGGGAACCATTTAACAACATTTTTCATAGACTGCCCCAGGGAGTCTAGAAGCAACTCTGACTCTGTCAACAACAGTGATTGAAGGCAGTGACACCCACATTTATGAAAACCTCTTTTGTTTTTGACCTGCATGAGTCTAAAGTTTACTTAAATTTGAGAGTTAATGGGTATTTTTCAGTTCCTTCACTACATTTTGAAAACCAGTGGCATGCCTTTAAATGATTAGTGTTTGTCTATGTTGTGAGATGCAGAGCAGCATAATACACCAGCATCGCTTTGGCTCAAGCTTTGGTTGAAAGCACAGAAAGCTAGAGAGTGACCTTGAGGGCAGGGGTAAGATAAGGTTTTCAAAATTCCTTTCTAAAAGTTGTTTTTTTGTCATAATTATGGCTACAGTGTTGGCTCTGCATAAAGCTGATGCACAAGTATAAAATATATAAATCCGTCTTAAATCCTATTATGTAATGCCCTTTTAGAAAGTCAGTCATTTCCACTGGTAACAACATCTGCCTCGGTACAGAAATTCAGGTAAACATATTTAACTTAGCAGATGGACATACTGCACAATATTGACTTACATGCAATATTTTCTAGACCAGCTTTTGTTTGTTTTTAATTATTTATTTATTTGCTTTTCATGGCACATTTAGCTATTATAAACCAAATGTATGCTACCTGTCTCGCACAAAACAACACACAAAATCAGCACCAATAGCAGCTGAACATAGAAGTGCATTTGGCAAACAAACTGGTGGAAACCAAAAACAGCTAATTTGTTTATCCATTGAACACAAGCACAACTCAAAATAAATACTCTGCGCTCATGTAGTAAGGCATTGACCTGCAAATGTGACTATTTAAAAAAAGGTAAAGTCTCATTTCATTGTAGAACTGTGTGCAGGGAATTGATTCATTCAGCCCCTCCTAGCCTTGCTCTCTCTGTTTGTCATGAGGCTACTGCTGCTGGAGTGTGATCAGGCTCACACAGTGACAGGGCAAACTTTTAGCATCAGACGGCTAATGTTACCAAACAAATCCACAAGGTTTTACAACTGAGCTGTTTCAGTGTCGGTGTATGTTAGCTGCTGCTGCTGTGGTAGCTCCTGCTAAGCGCACAGAGAGAGCAGCAGGAGAGTGGCTCATGGAGACAGTACTTCAGTGCTGCATCGAACAGCAGCAACAACTGATTGTTGGTGATCATCTGTTGCTGCGCCCCAACATGATAAATAGATTCTAATTCTTTCGGAAACACTGTATGCTCATTCTAATAAGCTGTCAATCCCACGCAAAATTGCAACTATTTTTGCTATTATATACACTTGTCCCCACAATTTTATTGCAAAAATAACTTTGAAACACATCTATCCACCCATCCATCCACTTACCCAGGGCCGGGTCGTGGGGGAATTAGGCTAAACACAGTACCATACTGTACGTCCCACTCCCCAGCAATGCTTTCCAGCTCCTCCTGGAGGATCCCGAGCCATTCTCAGACATGATAAGATATATAATCCCTCCAGTATGTTATAGGTCTGCCACTGGGCCTCCTACCAGTTGGATGTGTCTACAACACTCTAATGGGAGGTGCCCAGGATGCATCCAACCACCTCAACTGACCTATTCTAAAGCAAAGGAGCGACAGTTCTACTCTGAGCTCCCTCCAGAGCAACGCAACATGTATTGCTTTAAAAATGCAAAAATATGTCAGAATTGTATGTATTCAAGCTTGTTGTGAAGCTTTTCTGCCCCTAAGTGGCCAAAAAATATTAACCTAGCTTTACCTTTATTTGCCAATTTATTGAAGGTATGCTGGATGTGGTTAAGTGCTTAGGATTCTGGGATTGATTGTCTGGGAGTGAATGAGTTGAGGTTTCGTTAGCAGGAGACCTGTGATGTCTGCAGTCTGACTAAAATTTCAAGCTGAAAAGTCGTGCTTTGTGACCATGTTCAGATGATATAAAGCATGCTATTTTCAAGGTGATATTGTTGGCCTTTTGCCGGCTTGTTGCACTTTGGGATTCGCTGTAATATAATGTATGTGGCCATATGGTGTATTTGCATATATTACAATGCAGCAGAGTTAAAAACATTATTGCGTGTATTTGAGCCTGAGACCTGCAGTAGTGAAATCCAGAGGAAAACAGGATTTATCTAATAATGAGTGCACCCTATCTCGTCTCCCAGCCATGTGTCCCAGTGGCTTCCCTCTAAGTGGCTGCAGGTGAGTGTGCACAATTACTCCCGTCTCTGCCATTTTGGGGTGAGTGGGCTGATAAACAAGCGCCATACTGCGCAATAATTGTTCCTTTACACGAGATGGAAAGTGCAGGAGGGGTAATCAAGCTTCTTTGTAGCAAATAACATGCCACAGAAATGATTCTGTTCTGTCTGATGATGTTTTGAGTTCTGACGACTGAAAGCCTGCCACCCCATCAACAGTCCACCTGCGCTCTTTGGGAGGAATAAAAACCATAGCGGACATTTTTGCCAGAGGATAACATGTGCATACATGCAGTATATTTTTTATTTCACTGTTTGAGAAAGGTTGTCAATTTAAAAGACAGCTTGGTGGTAGTTAGTACTGTCGCCGTGCAACAGAAGGGTTCTGGGTTTGAGACTGTTGACCAGCCTGGGCCCTGCTGTGTGGAGTTTGCATGTTCTCACTTTGTCAGCCTGGGTTATCTTTTGGTCCTCTGACTTCCTCCCAGTATGCAGGTAAGGTTGACTAGGTTAATGTACTCTACATCGCCTGTAGGTGTGAATCATTATCAGTCTATGTATCAGCCCTGTGATTGACTGGTTATCTGTTTAGCTGTTACATATAACGGATTGACATATATCAGTATCTACCTACAGATAGTAATATATTTACTGCCTTATTAATTATCCTGGGGGCTTCTTTAGGCCACCACAGACCTTCTGATTAGTAAATGACTGCTCTACATTATGAGCCATGGCCACTGTATCTGATCACACTCATATGACAAAGAGCCCCATCTGCCAACTGTTGACAATCTAGCTAAAGCCCACAGGCTAAAGTGGGTCGTTGAGTTACAAGGTAAAGGGGCATCATCATTTTAGATCCATATAATTTGTAGGTACATCATTTTAATGAGGATTTCCCCTTCATCACAAGTATGGATACTGACACATTTTACTCGGACAATACTCTTCCTACTCGTAAAGGTAGATGAGGTCTCAGTTCTGATGTTAAGTTGTCAACTGACAATTATCCAGTTCAGAGTCAGAAGTTAGGCTTGATTTCCAGTTATGCTTACTTTTTCCACGAGTGAAGCTCTTTCAAGTCTCACTTAGGTGCTAATATCACAGCTTTTCCTGTATTGTTAGTCAAATTCAAAGCAGGATCGGTGCTGGTTTTTAAGAAATATATGACTGAGATTCCTTACTTCAGACAATGATGAAGGGGCTAAGGTAAATACCATACCTTTATTGATCATGGTTTGTTTTAAATGTGTGTGCACACACTTTGTAGCTTTTCATAACCATCTTACCCAATTTTCTGGTCTTAATCTTGTGTCTCATGCAATCTCGTAATATAAAATTTCAACTTTGCTCTCAAAACATTGTGACTTTACTCTCATAGATTTAGGACTTCATTTTCATCAATTTAATACTTTATTCTCGAAATCTAAGGTATTTTCTTTTGCTTAACATGGCCCTAATCCTCTTTCATACTCTTTGAATGATAAGGTACATAGAGGTCAATGGGGCATCATATACTGTAGCAGTATGGTGTACATTAGCTTTGGGCTTAAGCAACATGTACTGTATGTACAGTATGCATTTGATTCCAGCACTATACTTTGTATTGGTGACTTTCTGTAGTTCATGCAGCTGAAAGGGCATGAAACAAATCCTGGAACACTGCTTCTCTTTTCACTCTCCTCCCATTGGCTGGACAGCTTCAGTCCCACTCCTGTGATTAGGAGAAATTACGGTGGTGTATTTTCAGTGACATGAACAAGCATAGGGCAAATTCACCAAATCTAAATGTATCCCCAATGAGAGGTACAGTATTAATATTTCACATCATGCTGCATTTATTCCCTCTCATTTCCTTGAACTGGGTCTCCAGCAGTGACACTGTGAGATTCTTAAAGAAGGTGGTAGTGCCCCGGCACACAGGGCTCCTTCACCTAGTCTAGCACCTCATCTACTTAATGCGCACTCTTGGAAAATGTGATTATATTAGCTAGCTCTATTGCAAGCATTGTACTGTAGGTGTGGAAAATGGCAAGAATCAGACCCTGAGTACAATTTGGAAATTATGCAATCCGATGACAGCCTTACAAGAAAAATAAAGCCATGCCTCTCACTATTATTACCTTTAACTCTTTCAAAAGTTGCATCCCTCTTGATGTTGAATACGAGTTTAGTGTACAATTTAACTGCATGGCAGCTTTGGGACCATCTAGCCACTGTCCGGTTTATGCTCTCCTTACTTACAGACAGAAACTAATGTCTGCTGAGCCTGTGTACAAAATTGTAAAGAGATACACCAACCAGGCAAAGCTGGAGCTACAGATCTGCTTTGACTGGTATGATTGGAGTGTTGCTGATGCTGCTTCTATAGATCTGGATGAACTTTTTGACACTGCAGTTTTTGAGAGGACATTAGTGTGCCAGCTATTGCTGTATTCACACTTGATCTGTGCCCGAACCTGACGGGACCTGTTGGGACCTGAAGAGTTTGGGTCGGGTGACTAAAGAAAAAAATGGATGCTGAGGAGGTGAAAAGACGACTGGCTTCAGGTGATTACAGTTTAGTGCAGGAGAAAAAGTGACTTTGTCTGGGACAGATTGTGTACAGGCTTCTAAACGATCCTGTTTATCTATTTTTATAGATGTTTTCATTTCATTTCGTTTCATTTCATAATCCTGGGCTATTTGTTTCGATATATAAGTTATTAAGTTTATGTTTCAAGGCTTTAGTAAAGCTTGTTTATTTTGGTAACACTGTCAACACTGTGTCCTCCAGACCTTTTCCAAATCGATGTTGATTGTATTATGTGAAACCCTAAGGCCTTGGCGTTACTTTCTAGTGTATAAGAATGTGAGGCTGCATATGTTCACTTTTTTTACTATGGAGCCATTTTCATAAATAAAGAATGTTAAAATTGTAGAATGACTCCCGTTCTTGTTCCTGCATAGACGCTTGTTAAGAAAAATGTGGCTGTAATTAGGCTCAGGCTGAAATATGCGAATGAGGGTCGAGTTTGGGCGGGTTCAGACAGAACTTTGTCGGGCTTTGGGCTTGTCTGGCTTCACTTTTCAGGCCTGATTAAAGCTCTAATTCACACTGAGCATAAAGTGAATTTTCAAGTCATGATACTTATTTGAATACAGCTGCTGGAATGTTTCTGAAGTATTTTGCAACTCATGAATATTTATCCTTAACAGTTGTGCTAACTAGTTGGGGAAAGCAGCTAACAGCTAACTTGGTTTGGAGTAAAGTACAATTAATAGCTGGAATCAAGCAATGTGAATACAGTAAACATAAAGGCTCAGTGCTCTGAACCAGCATGAACCGCCCGCTCTCATTCTAGAGTCATCAAATACTGCCGCTTTGTCAGTAAATTTGGCATCAAACACCTGACATCAAAGGCCACCTTTCATGGCGGTATGATACGCCACTGGGCAGTGTCACTTTGTAACGTGACCGGACATTATGCGGTGCTATGATGTGCTGCTGGTCAGCAAGACGGCACCTGTCGTGGCAGTGTTATGCATAGACGAACAGCATCAGTTCGTAACGCGACCAGACAGCACCTGTTGTAGCAGTATCGCGTGCCTCTGGATGGCCTCAGATTTAAACGCTGCCAGTAGCGATGTAATATAACAAGTTGGAAAGGCCATATAGGGCAGGTGGGAGCTGTGGTGGATGAGTCCAACAAAACCCGGACTTTCACACAGGAGCCCAGTGTTTGCTTCCTGTATGAATGTAGAGTCAGACTATGGTGTTTTTTTCTAATCCTGCTCCCCTGCAGCCCTCAAAATAGTAAACAAGTTTTTAACAATGGAAAATAGGGGCAAGAACAGCAATATGCAATTCTTTAATGCAAATTAAGACACAAGAGGTAAAGTTGTTGTATTAAAACCCTCAGTTATTCATAGGTTTGTTTTGGGGTTAACTTTAGTGTTATCTCCCATGTTCCTGCACCTGGTGCAAGGCAGTTTTGGCAAATTGGAGAGGCCAGTGGTTTTCCCAGTCTTCAGAGTAATGCAGTAAAAGCAGTAATGTCACTGTAGCAAATATTGTTGGACGATAAGGCACTAAAACTAAAAACTCTAGTCATAAACATGACAGAGGCAACAGAACTAAACTTTTAGCTTCTGAAACAATCAATGAAGTTCTGCTGAAACTAGTAATGACAGCTGTGCTGCGCTGTGTGCCACTTTGCACTTACAGCAGCTAGAGTGCAAACAAGGTAGTTTGGGGGCATTTGCTGAAACAATTGATGCTGACGTTCTTGGGAGGACAGTCTGTTTGACAATTCTGTAGTGTCTCAAGGAAGCACGAGTGGATGTTTGGTGTACAAAATGTCAGACTGTGACAACAGAGATATGTTGGTTACTGATAGCAAATGTACAAGAGGTGGGATGGCTTATGTTTGGACTTGTCCTCTGGGGGACAATGATCTATCCTTGACTGAGATATTATGTCATAGATGTACAAAGGACGAATAAAATGAAGGATAGATATGGGTTCATTAAGCACTTGGTGGTACTAATTTAAGGATTATCAGGGTTTTTGCTTTAGGGACCATCAATACACATGTTTAATTTCTGAACAGTAGTTCTCCACACAATTATACTAGACCAAAGTGTTGGACAGACGAACAGACTATGTCATCCTTAGACCCTGCTGCTGACAGATGAATAGAGCTGTTAACTGTACCCATCCTAATACACTGCAGCAGTCATGGCAGTCAGCTACAGAAGGACAACAGGAAAGAGTCAGCAGACTGCGGAGACAGGAGGGGTTTCCTGACTTCAGAGGGACCCATTACTACTCAGTGTGATGAGGACAGAGTGAAGGAAGGAGTGATTGGGGATGTGCAGATGGAGAAAGGTTAGAGATCTTCCTCCTGAGACCACAGAACAGCAGGAGTGAGGCATTACATCCCTCTGTCTTCCCTTCCTCTCCACCAAGCTGAGACGTAGCTAAGATCATTTGACCTCCCAGCATGGGCCAAGCAGCAGCTAATTAGCAGCAGTCTGTCTCTCTCTGAATTTTACCGAAGCAAGTCGCAACTTGAACTGAAATCAGTTTGGAGTGATGAAACAAAAATCTGATCATAATTATTTACATATAAAAACCTAAATGTTAATTCGGCCAAAATGCATTTATGCAATAGATTAAAATCTGACTGATGTGGGTCTTTCTGTTCTGATGCACCTCACCTGTCTAAACCTAGGTGTGAGGACAATACATTTTAATTGAAAGCCTCTTTTACTAGGATCATAGAGTTTGAAGGATGTAAGCTTACATCAGTCCTGCATCGGTCTGGTATCCCCGGATGCCCAGCAGGTGACCCACAGAAAACATTAATGTTACCGGTAACTGTAGAGATGTGCTGTTCAGTATTTAGAAAGATATAGCAAGTGAGCAGAAGATGATAAATAGTGATTTATAGTCCAGTATGCGTCTTTCCCACAACTGCAATGCTCCTTGCCAGCTTGAATTGAGAGCATAAAATATTGGTATCATCTGCAAACACAGCAAGTTTTAATGTTTTTAAAACTATATAACCCAACCAAATGGTTCCAATTGCTTTCAGGCAAGCTTGGGGTACAGTGTATTTCCAAACATCACATTTCAGATGCCCCTAGAAGTGAACTGGGAACCTCTGTAGCTAGCAAGTCAAAGAGTGGCTCATTGTCTTGTATTTGATGAAGCGTAGAGATCCGACCTTGCAGTTCAGTAATCTCTGAATTAGTTTACAGCATCCAATGCAGTTTGGTGAAGAGGTGAGTGAAGGCACTGGCGTTAAAATAAATTGTATACCTCAAGAATTTTTAATAAGGTTACATTTAAACAGAGGGGGGTCCACAAGAAACATAAGATCCAAATATGGAATACTCAAAGTTGCTTTAAAGTCAAATAAAATTAACTTAAAAATTCAATCTTTCAAAGATAATCAGTGATGAGTTACTGTGACCATTCATGAGGCCTGAAGTGAAAAATGAAAGACAACAAAAATGAGAGAAATGTCAGAAAAAGATAGATTAATTCAACCACTAGTTTGGGAACCATTTATTTAGACCATGCTGGAAAATAAAATACAGGAGAGGGATATTAGCATGAGGGCCTAGGAAAGAAAAAGTGACACCAGAGTCAGATGAACAGGTAGTCAGTCACCCCAGGGTGTAAAAGAGAGAGAACATTATGTATTTATGGAGAGATCAACTGCGCATATTAGCCCATGTAATATAGAGCCCCACTCTGAGCTCAAATTGCAGAATATTAGCTTTGATTATGCACCGTTTCACAAACGACTCATCATCTCACGAGGGGGTGCACTCGTGACAAAAATTGATTGGCTTTATTGACCCAGAAATCGGGATTAAATAATAGGAAAAAAAGCTTTTACAATCCAGTATTACTCATGTCTGCATGTCACCCACTCATAATAAAAAACAGCCAAAGACGACACATTAAGCTGGAGGGAAGGAAAAAAATGAAAACCAACAAGAGAACACTCGCCCACCACCAATTTTCGAGTGTCATGCTTGCAGTTCTTTGATGTCTCAAGTTTGGCAAATAAACATTCTGTCTGTTCACTCTTTTAAATGATTTATGTCTGCAGCATGAGGAAAAGGGTTTGAGGAGTCTGCCACACTGTGTGGGCTGCTGCTGCCCATCTCAGCAGCTGAATGTTCTTTTAAAGCTCTTTGCTTGTGCCTTCAACTAAGATTTATTCAAAAATCCCTTTGACCTGACATGAAAGCTTTTCAACATTTACATTTGTTTGCTCCTCTGAGTTTAAAAAATATACGTTATTTTATTCCTTCAGGTGTTACAGCAGCTGGCATCCATGATGTTGCATTGCTGGCACTGGGGGTGGGCGATACGACAAAATTTGGCTTCCATCCGATACCATGTAATACAGGGTCAGAATACTTTTTATTATTGAAAGTGGCTTTTTTTTATGTGGCAGCGTATCATTACTTATTAACTGAATAGTCTGCTTAGGGTACAGAAAATGATGACCAGTTACAGTTTATGAATGTAACATTAACCAATGCTGAGGATCTGATTTGACCAAAATATAAATTTCACCAGGTGGGGGTCTGTAGTAAGTTGTTTGAGGGCAGACAACCCAAAATTAGTTAGGAAGCAGGGGTACATGCACAAGATGTGTTCACGACAATGGAGCGCTGTTTGCATGGACAGTTTTACTCTTGAAATACAAATAGGTACAAAATAGAAGACACTAGGAAGGCGTTACTGATGCTGGGATCGTTCTTCAAAATGAAAATGAGAGTATTGAGTTTTTACGTGTGAGACACTGTCCTATAGGCATCTGCAGCCTCACCGCTAGATGCCAATAAACACTGGACCTTTAAAATGCTGATAATAATAATAATGATAATTAGTGGGCCAATAATCTTTTTTTTCCCTTTCTAATTTCAAACAACTACATAGCAGTAGCGTGGCTAGTAATGCTGTGATGGGTGTGTCTTGCACATAATGACTTGTTTATAGATCTGAAATAAGCTTAGAAGAGGCAAGCCCTCAGTTTCTGTCCTAATAACCCTTTCAAAATGGACATCCTGTAGACGGCTGTGGGAGATCGTTATTTACATGATTTCTGTTTAAACAGATCTAAAATATGAACCATAATAGCTGGAACATTCATTATTTTCAGCAGAATTTTATTAATTTATAATTTTCAGCTTCCCTGTCCTCCCTGTTTTCATGCATGTGTGCTAAAGCTTGTGCACAGAGCATGTGTGTCTATGGGCATATTAATGAACGCATGTACATATTAATACACATTCTATATTTATTTGTCTTTTCACTTTGTTTTACCACTTTTCTATTTACAGATACCTCATTGTTTTTACTCTTGCTTCATTGCCTTGTACTTGTACTTTGTAACATCTGTTACATCTGTACTTTGTAACATCTGTTTTGAAAAGTGCTTTATAAATAATTTTAATATCATTATTATTATTATTATTA
>JAPZEB010000002.1:2184261-2194404 GCA_029783705.1 Chaetodon striatus
TTAAAAAAAAAAACAATTTTTTTTCTCCTGACTTGCAATTTTGTCATTTTTGCCGCAATTTCCCGCAAAAAAAAAATCCCATAAAATGCCACAATTTTTGAAAAAATTGGCCACAAATTTTTTTTGCCGCGAGATCCTGGAGGGACTACCTAATACTGTTTACAGTCTGTTGGGCCTCAAGAATGTAGTTTGTTTGCTCTTACTTGTCCACTGAGATGTTTAAACCCACAGTAACCTGGTTAACGTGCCTGTTTAATTTACTGTACGCTGTGTTGCTTCTGTAATGAATCCACAGTTGTTCTCGATTGCAGCAAAACAATTTATTCCCTCCATGCAAGTGTGAACAGTGTCCATTTAGTTCCATCAGAGACCAAAACACTCGGCATACGGCGTGTCAAACATTCAGCGCCATAGCAGTCAAAAACCCTTTGCCCTTCCAGGTCCCACACCTGACAACAACCCTCCTTCCTTTGCACCTGCGCATGAAAACATCACAGTGACACCCACCCAGAGAGCTACAAATTAAACCTTGGATTATGTCACAATCATATTATTGTCTCTGAAAATTCATTCACACTAGGGATACTGAATTTGCTTTGCCTGGGGGCCACTTTTTTCAAAATGACAAGAGGGCAAGGGGCCAGTCAATAATCACTGGCAAATGGTGAATTGCCTGCTTTCAATCTTTCAGCATTAGCTGTCCTCACTCATCTTTGCCAAGAGGCAATTTCTTGTGCAGTAGCTCCACACAGGTCAGGTGTACACAGCAGGGGCATGTCTAGGATTGAGAAGATCAGGGGCTTAGCCCAGACCTCTGTCAGGTGGCCCAGGGGTCCTCTCTGACACCTCTGTGTGCTTTTTTATGGACTCTGGCACCTTATTTTAAGTGTGAATTAGAACATGGTTGTGGGCCACACAGCACCCTATCACGGACCAGATTTGGGCCACAGGCCATTTGTTTAATATCACTGATTGACACCATCATGAGATAAAAACTCTAATAAACAAAACATCAATGAGTTTGTATCCAGAGGTAAAAAAGCATAAAATGCAAAATACAATAATGTAATAAATTATAAAAACTCAACTCATTATTGTGAAATATTATGATATTCTTTTTTGCCTTTGCCAAATGACTCATAATGATGAGCAGAGTTTTAATAATTAATTCAAGTTTTTATTTTTTATTTTTCAAATGAATGGGTTTGTTAATAACGTGCATTACAGTACATGTATTCATGTGATTATTTTTTTTAAAAAAATTACAAAATGTTGAGCACTGTGGGTCTCCACTTATATACAGTATGCAGTATATCATTTCAGACACCAGGTTTTACCGAGTCCACCTTTGTCATATCAAAACTAGGTACAATTTCTCAGAATGGGGTCCCATATGGTCCCATAAGCAGATAGAAGGAAATTGTTGAGTTGCTTTAATGCTTCTTAGCATAAATATCTGTATGCCCAGACTTACATGATGACAACTAGTCCACTCTCTAATTGTTGGGTCATGAGGATTTTGGGACCTAAAACCAAGTTATTTTTTTATTAAAAAGGCTAAAAACCAAATGTCACTGTGACTGCAAGGAGAGCCAGTGCAGCAGTGTGGTCTGTGGCTTACCCCTCTGATGACTTCACCAATCATGCCATTCCAGTGTCCGCTGGAGTCCATGGTTCCGTATTTGCTGTCCTTCACCAGGTGCAGTTTGTACTTAAAGGCCAGCTTCCTGGAAAGCTCAGTAAGCAGATCGATGCAGTAGCCCTCTAGCTCAGAGCCTCTGCTCATGGTGTACGGGTCTTCCTGACAGGAACAGAACAAACAACCTCATGAGGAGTGATCGCTAAAGCAGAGGTGACAGTTATACCATACTTTAAAGAAATATATATATATATGTATAATGTCAGGATGTGAAAATCTGTTTTACAGGATGTGCAGTGTTGAACTGATGTGGATCAGTATTTAAAGGACAATTCATTTTTTTCACAGTAAAGATTTTCTTATAAAGAAATTTTTATCTGTAATAAAAATCTGCTAAGTATTATTTTCTTGAAACAAGTGAAATAATCTCAAAGTGTAGTAAAATTATTTATACCTGTTCCTCAGCAGATCATCTTGTTTTAGGAATTTTGCTAGTTTAATTTTTCTTGTTTCAGGATCCAGACTGTTGAACGATTTCAAATCAGGTTCCTTTCTATTGAAAACAACTGTTATCTCATTGGACTGAAAACTGTACTTATGTACGGTGTCACCTGCTCATCAGATAAACATTCACACACATCCTGTCTGACAGAGTGAATGAAAGTCCTAAAGGAATGAGTCCTGAAACCTGGAAATGAGTTAGCATTTTTGAAGTTTTGAAGTCAATGGGTTTTTAGTTAGATGTCTAAGATAAGGGCTGTGGTTAAAACAAGCTGAAGAGACTTTCACATTTTGTTCTACGACATAAAATACGTCGGTAAATACCCAACTGTGCTTTGAAGCTTCTGTGTCTTTAAAAAGGCCGTTGCTAACAAGTGGCTAAATAAGGCTACGGCACACGGCTTCACATCCTCGTTACAGTGGTGACATTAAGTCGTGACTGTAGAGTAGTTTGTTTATAGTCTAACTTTAGCTTTATGCCTCTGGCAGCTGCATTTAGCTTGAAAAATCATAAAAGTGGTGTTCATTTGTGAAGATAACCTTGCTGAACAAAATGTGTAAGTATCACAAATGTTCGTCTGCCACATTTTCGACAACAATCCAAAATCCAATAGAAAAAAAAGTGTGATGCTAACTTCCACGTTGGCGTACAGAAAAATGACATCCTGGAGCACTCTATTGTCTGCTCGTGTTTTTTCACTTTTTGTATCTTTGGTGATGTCACTGCTTTCAATGATCTTAACCATGCTCTTGGTCATTAAGATTGTATTATAACTGATAGAAATGATGGCCACCTGTTTTGTAATGAACCAGATCTACCCTTGCACAGAATGTTGGTTGAGCTAAGTTTATCTGCTTCACAGCTGCACTGGGTCACTACCACCTTGGCGCTCTAGTGTAAAGAGAGGCACAGAGAGAGAATACCTTTATAGTGGTGATGGATAACTCCTTGGCATCTAAAATGGAAAAAAAGAAGCAGCACAATAAAAGCTGGATTCCCGCAATGAAGCAAGTCAAAGTGATCAAGCATGAGTAGCAGCACAAAGATGAGAGGATTTAGTCTAAGCCAGTTCTCTGGCTGATTAAGGGTTTGGTTTCATGTCTACAAGCTTATGTGCAGCGCGCCTTCTGAAAGCCTAATGAGGTATATTGTTGCTTTGAGTCCCCTTCATGTGTTTTTCTCCCAGCCACAGCAGTAAATAAGCCAAACAGCCAGTGGAGGACAATGACCGTCTTGTTGGATGTTGTTTTTCAGGAGACCTGGAGAAAAGGGCTCCATACTGAGGGGACAGTTGCAAGGGACAACAAGGGGGGTAACTAAGTCTCTTAGGGGGGATCAAAGTCGGGATCCACCCTCAAGGATGTGTTTCACCATTGTTCTTCTAACCCCCCTCCCTGTCCCCAATGTAATCCAAGCAGGGGATAAATCCCCCACCCCATCCCCTGACATTACCCATGACACTCACGAGTTGTTTTCTTTTTGCTGTAACTGTGACCAATGGCATTCGCAGCGTGTCCAGCAGGCCCTAACATGCCCTGCCAGGGTCAGTCAGAGAGGGAAGGGGGAGGGGGTTAAGCGGAGGTGCCAGGGGTGCAAGTTCCTCATAATTGCATGCGATAACAAAAGCAGGCCTGGTTGGGTCATATAAGCCCATGACACCCCATCAGCCTCCTCTAGCGAAGATGGCAGGACCTAGGATCTGCGGAGATGCCTGTCAGTTCACCGCCTGCCTGCGGAGTCTTCCCTCCACACGGTTAATTGATTTATCACAGTGCTTTCTGCGCCACAGCAAGGCGGTAGCCCCTCCACTGGTGAGAAATGGGATGCCCCCTCTGTGCTTTGATAGGACTCCAGCAGTCCAGCAGGGTCAGCAGGCAGAGAGTCAAATTGTGAGGGATGATTTAGGAGCGTGACCCAGTCTCAAAGGTCAGCCAGAGCCTGCTGGCACAGAGCTGGCCTTTCACTCTGCAGACAGCTCGCAGACACAGGGCTGCTGTGGAGCTGGAGATTATCTCATTGGCTGAGTAAAACCTAAAATGGGTGAAACTATAAAGCACCTTGCAGGACAAAGCAGCATTGTAGAATTTTAGCTGACTAACTGGCAAAAATGTATAACAGAAACAGGATTTGGTGAAAATATAAATGACAACTGTGCAGGCTTTACTTGCCGCATTTTTTTTTTTTCCTAGAATAGCGAAGGCATGACCCTCCTTTACCCTAACCATTACCGGTCTCACTCCTCATGCATAAACCAATCCAACCAACCAAGGCAATGAGTCATCATGCCTTCGCCATCCCAGGAAAAAAAATATTTGGCTTCCTTGCCAGCAAAACCCTAAGGGGACCCAAAAGAGCACTGACACAAACAAACAAACATTTTTGGAAGCAATAATTGCTTTTTTTAAGACTAACAGGCTTTTTCCCTGGCTTATTATTATTAATTACCTCCTTCAGAAATATTTTTGCAAATTCCCGTGAGATGGTACATTGTAGACGCCACCATCAGGCACAGTGGTGCGTTGGTTAGCCCTGTTGCCTCACAGCAGATGGGTATGAGGTTCAAACCCACCAGGGCCTTTCTATGTGGAGTTTGCACATGTCAGTGTGGGTTTTCTCCGGGTTCTCCGGCTTCCTCTCACAGCCCAAAGTTAATTGATGACTTAAAATCGCCTGTGAGCATTTATGTTGGCATATCGTGCTTCTCAGCTGATGTCAGCTGGGACAGGCTCCAGCCCCTGTGGGACCCTACATCAGATGAACAGCGACAGATAATGAGATAAACTGAGTTCAACATTTGGAACACAGCAGCTCGCACTACATGTCATGTGTCAGGGACCAGCCAATGTTGACAGTTGACAGATGTCTTTTCCTTCATCAGTAAATATAAGTCCATGGTAAATACCAGAGCTTTGCATCTGTCTCATGGCCAACATTTTAGGCCCACACACTTAACAACACACCTGGAAGAAGATCAGCTCTGCACTCAGGATTTCATGCAAGTAGGCGGGTGCTTGTTATGGTTGCTTACCAACTTAAGACGCAAAGTGCACAGAATGGGCACAAGAGTCGCACACAGTGCCCAACATCGCATTTTCCAGGTGGTTAAACACAAAGCATGTGTACGGCCCCTAATAATAATAATGAACCGTCACAAAAAAAAAAAAAGCATTCAGCCCTTCAGGTTTGAACCCTTTCACATAGCCAAGCTGAGATTTCAGGGTTCAAGCTAGAATGAACTGTGAGAAGTTTAAATGCAAAGATTCAAAACCTTTAATATTTTAAGGCCCTGATCACACAGAAAGCGTTTTAGCAGCTGGAGGCACCTCTTTGTGATTGTTTTTAATGAGAATGAAGCTTTTTGTTCGCTGTTTTTGCGTTGCTACACGCCTTGCGTTTCTGTGCTCTAGGTGCCTGGCACTGTTGCTGTAGTGCTCCGAACTCCTCGAGTTGAAAAACCTTCAACTCAGAGTGGAAAAGCGCCCCACATCATCTTCGCTCTCTTCCATTGTCCAATTGGATGATTTGTAAGGCGGGCCTTCTGCAAGTTTACAGTTGGTAAACAGTGGAGGAAAAACTGGTAGTAATGGCTGCTAGATATCCAGAGCTGTACAGCCCAATGATAGACAGCAGGTTGTCAGACTGCCCCCCAAGCCATCCTAAAATATGCCTGGAAATGGCCATCATGGAGGTGAAGCTCCTGGACCAACTGGTGGTACTGTGATCCACCCTCTTCTTTAGGGTCTCCTGTAACCACACAGATCTACATTTCCCTGCACTGAACAAACTATTTACTGACAGTCTCTCACCTTTAACCAGAGCTACAGACAGTACCCTCTGCCTCAACATTTTAGAGCATTGCTAGCAAGCTTTAACCCAACCTGACTGGTGCACAATGCAGAGCAGCCAAAGCTAACATTATCTAACCAGTAGAGACAGGAGGAGGGGCAGTGGGCTCTTTGTTTCTGCATGTTAATGTTGCTATCCTGCAACTAAAAAAAAACAGCAACACATGACAAAACATTAAAATTCCACCACCTGCAAATGGATAGCACTCTGAAATCAGGTGCAAAAGCTCACACTGAGTTAATGGAGTGCCAAACCAAAAGGAAAAGCCTCTTGTATTTCATGTAATTTGTGTTTTGTCCTAAAAATTTAACCTGTTAGTTACTGCTTATAACCTTAGTGACATCCCTAACCTTGCCTTTTAGAATGTTTTGAAAAACACATTTTAGAGAACTCTTTCTAAACTGTAGGTCCTACCACATTTACTGTGGATCATAATTGGAGCATGCTTGTTTAAAGTCATCAAAAGCTTGTTGACATCAAATTTGAAGATACTGACCATTTATCTGAGAGAAGGCGTGTGGCTTGGCTCATAAATAGACCAAACTCCACAACTGTGGCCCAGTCATCACAAAACTTGCAGGATATGTCCACATAAGTGGTAGAAACTTAACCTGAAAATTTCACTTAAATCCACCACTAGGCTACAAATGCTAAAAATGGGTGTGGCATAACACAAATCAGACTATGAATCAAAAATTATTTGTCTAACTATAACAAAATGCCTTGGATATGTTTCATAACAATGTTGAACAACGTGCGTAAAATTATTTTAAAATTGCTCCATGCTGTCCTGAACCCTGGAATCGCTGCTTGTAGCTATTTTTCTCTACTCTTGGGCTTCGCCAATGCCAAAGTACAAAAAAAGCGCCTTAAAAATGACAAACTTTTAACTTCAGGTTTGTTATACCCAGCCAGACAGCTCCTTTCCTCTTAAAAATATACTTTCACCGATACAGTGCAACCCTACTGCCAGGCAACATCGATACTGGACAATTCAGCAAAATCCTGCATACAGTCACTGCACACAACTAATGTTATTTCTAGTGTTTCTTAAAATTCTTCCCTTTCCAATAGCTGCACATAACAACTTTTTGGTTGAAGTTGGCAGACACAATTGTATCACAATGCAACACACAGCAAAAATGAAAGATGCAAAAGACAGGGAAAATTCTCATTTTGGACAGTAGTGCAATGGTCAAATAAAATAAATAAAAGTCACATAAATGTCTGAAAACATAGAAAATGGTCATCCGTGTGTGACTTTGAGCAGTGGCTACTGGGTTTGTTTCTTTAGGTCCACCTGCTGCTCCAGAGGGTGAGCCATCTGCATGACTCGCAGGAACAAAGGCACAGAGCCTAATTTTTTTCTAATATCCTTTTTTTGACCACCTAAGATAGATAGTTAGTTCAGTGACTGACATTTTGACAGCTCTTTAGCAAAGACAGCACTAAATACTGCAGTAAAAGATGTGCGATTCAGTCCTGAAATAAGGGGCTGTTCAGCATCACTTGCAACTGGTTATTTCCATCACACCATTTCACAGTTCAACAGGAGGTAACTAACACATGAGGACACATGAAGATATGAATCATGACAGCCTTAAATGTGATGTATTGATCCAAATGAACTGTGCTCCTTCCTGTGCGGCAGTGCCAGGCTGTGTGATTAGTCTTACCTGCAGTGACTGTCCATGCAGTCAGGGCTGCGACACAGAAGACCAGAGCCATGCAGCCTGTCATGTTGCCACGACCCTGAAAATAAGATTCTTTACACATCATCATTTAGCTCCATTTTCGCATCTAACATTCTCAGTCATTTCAGGGATGATATGCTTGATTATGTAACATATTTTACTCAGTGATGAAAAACACTAAATAAAACACTGATACAAATTTGTCAACACTCTGCTGTATAACAGAAGTTTTCTTACCTCAGTGACGTCAGGTGACGTTGGAACTAAAACCTTGACCTGTGTAAAGGAAAACTCTGGGAAAATGTGTAAGAAATTCACAAGTCTTGCAAGTGTGCAGTGGGAAGGGTTGTGTGCAGAAGAATGTAGTGGGGTTTATATGGGGGAGCAGAGGAGGGGAGGAGATAGAACCTCAAAGGGAGGAGAAACACGTGATTGTTGAGCAGAGGTTTTGGCCGAATAAAGTCTGAAGAGAAATGATATCTAATGATTAGAGCAGGATGCATATTACGCCTACATGTTCAGGCAAAGCATGTTTTTCTTCTTCCCACCATTCCAACTGATACAAAGAAAATAAAACGAACAGAATTATTACAGTATAATGCTGTCTTGTTATTATTCTAAACATTTTCAGGGGTCAGTAGGTCTGTTTTAGCCCACTACTTTCAGAATGAAGACCAATTAAGATCAACAGTGAGCTTACAGTCAGAGTCAGAGGAAGAGATTATGTTTTGGAGTACATTTTGTCTCCCTCCTGACTGACCCGAACAGACTCTGCAATATTTCTAATACAGAACATCTGATAATGTAACAGACAAATAGCATAAGCTTATCATCTTACAGTTCGAGCTCAGGGTGATAAATAATAAACCCTAAAGCCAGGGAAACTTAACTTGTATCACCTGGGGTCCACTTAGGCAATGTGACAGGACGCCAGGGGCCACTCAGCAGCCTCGCGTCTGTACTTGAGGATCTTTCTAGGATTTGAGGACATTTGTTTCTTAGCCCTGACCCTTAGCTACCTTACGCTAAGTCACCGTGTGTACTACAATGGTAATGTAAACTAGTCAGCTAACATTTACATACTATTGAAATCTGTTGGCTGATCAGCTGTAGGGGAGAACACGGTTGGTCCAAAAAAAACTGTAACCCTCAAAGATTCCCTTTCAATGTGTAATGGAGGCCTTAATTGTCAGGTAGGAATGAAGTGTGTCTACTGTCCTTCAGCTTATTCTGGTGTAAGATGGACATTCAAATACATTTTGTGCACTAGTGAAAACCATTCCCATCCTGAGGTCAGATGTCAAACTATGGTCATTCCTATAGGTGCATTTTTCATCTTTAATAACAACAGAGAGATCAAAACAAAAAACAAAACATGCAACAACCAACCCTGAAGAAAATATGATAAGACTCCCAAAACGTTTTTTTTTTTTTTTTGCTAGCGACTAAGCAACACATTCTCACTCTGACCTCGTCACATATTGACGTTAGTGTCATGGACTTTCCATGTGGAGATATGACGTCCAAGGTACCCTGGGTGTGTTGGTTGTTGACATTCTAGGACGCTGTGTCAACTTCAGCCTGTTACATGCATTGCCTGTTTTCAAAATACACTTCCATTTTCACAGGAAATGTACAATTTGCATACAGTCTCTTTCAAAATAAATGCACTATGTCGGTACAACACTGCAAATTGACGTTTTTTTCCTTTAACAACAAACACACGTGGTTACATTTAGCCAACACATGCACATGGTTGGGTTTAGACAACAAACGAATGTAGCTGGGTTTAGGAAAAAAGAACAGGGTTTGGCTTTACAATCATACAGGAAGCAAACACTAGCCTCCCAGGTGAAAGTCAGTGGTTGTTGGACCCATCCATCACCACTCCCACCCGCCCTACTCGGACTTCTATTGCCTTAACTGTCTTTGTTGTCCTGCTGCAATTCCCCCCGACACCTGCAATAACAGCTACTGGCTGCTTATCATGCCAATGTGAAAGGACGGCTTTTTTCGTCTGTGTTTGACGCTGGAATTCACTGACCAAGCGGTGGGGTTGGAATAAGCTAACAACCACATGTTGTAGCCTAGCAAAGAAAATATCTAAACTGTGGTTGTCCCTTTCTGTGAAAGCCTAGAAGGGAAACACAGAAGAGTTAAGTATTTAGATTTGGACATGAAATACACTTAAACTCCTCTCAACTCAGTGCCAAGTGTCTCACTCCTGAAATGACCCCGTAGGTAACCTCTGATCCAAGTTCTGAAAATTTAAGTAACAACATTTTTTAACAGCCCCCTCTAGGGAACAAGATCTAATTGTGTCAACCAACCCCATTCTCATTCATTCATTCATTTTCTGTAACTGCTTATCCTGTTGAGGGTCGCGGGGGGGCTGGAGCCTATCCCAGCTGACACTGGGCGAGAGGCAGGGTACACCCTGGACAGGTCACCAGACTATCACA
>JAPZEB010000002.1:2194504-2212174 GCA_029783705.1 Chaetodon striatus
ATCCACAATACTGTAGTGTCCCTTATCAATGAGGCTACTAGGCATGAACACGTTTTGCTGGCTTTTATTCCTTAACTTTAACGCAGGCTAGTTTGGCCAAAACAAAAATCCTGTCTGCTTTACAAGGTACCGCTCCTCAGCTTACACACGCACACTTCAACTAGCAGGGATAACAACAACCCTCCCTCCTAAAACCTCTCACAAATCACTGTCATAGGTGCTGGAATTGACTGACAGGCTTCACAGTGTCTAAAAACACAAAACTTCGCTGGAACGACACGTTCACTGACATTACGGAAAACTCAGTAACTGCCGTAAACAGACCTTTTTACTGTAGCTGAACACAACACATTCTTAACAGTGACAGAATCCATTCAGTTAACATCACATCACTCAGTACGTTACAATACGATATTATCATGATAGTTACATTATGATATGATGTTATTGCAATTTTAAATATGGTGCGATATGCTGAGTATGGGGATAAGGTATATTCAACTGTAAATTATGTCCCCAAAGGAGAACTTTGTCTGTTTTATCTTATGCGATAAAGATGTCAGTCTGCTTATCTCACTTGAACCTTTTTTTTTTTTTTTTGAAGCAGCAGCAAAATGTATCTAGTGGACTGAAAAAGCAACTGATTATATTACTCCAGTAGGCTACCTAAAGTTTAAGTTTGTGATATTGATCATTTATATTAAAAAAGATATTTGGCACTGTGTGACGATACAATATTGCCACACAAAAATATTGCGATACTATGCTGTATCAATTTTTCCTCCGCCCACAAATACCAGTCAAACGACAGAAAATTCATCTCCAACTACTGTGTTCGTTTTATTATTCAAACAGAAAAAAAAGCCCAAAATGTGATACTTCCAGGTTCTGAAATGTTTTCTTGGTTTTACGTTATAGAAAATCGGATACTGTTGGGTTTTGAAAAACAAGACATTTGACGAAGTCAGGCTACAGGAAGTTGTGATGGGCTTTTTTTTTTTTTTAATAATCTAAAGCAATCAATAGTTGGAGCCCTGATTTACAGTATAAGAAACTTGTATTAAAATACTGAGGTGATGCTCATATCCAGGGCTACTCAACATGAGTGAGCAATTAAAGGTACAGTGTCCAACTCAAGGAGGATTAGATGCTTGATGCTTGAGTGTGTGTTGCTGTGCAGACTTTAGCACTGTTCTGCACCTTTGTATCAATAATAGATAATGCGATATGATAGGACTGAACAATAAATCAAATATATTGTATCACCATCATTATGCACCTCCTACTGACCTTACTCAGAAAATGCCAGAATCCAATATAACTACATTAATAGATCTGGTGAAACTGTACTGAATGAAGACAAACAAATGAGAAATGAGACAACATGAGGAAGGAAACATGCAAAGTGAGGAGTGTGTGACTGTAAGTTCATGCTCAACAAGGCGGCTGTAACAGGCAGCTCACCTGTACACTCAACTAGTTTTGCTGGTAGCAGGACAGGAATTAAGAGTGACAGGAACATGTGATGGATGAACCGATAGGAGGCCTGTGTTTGCATGCTTCCTCTTATCAGTCACTGTATTATCTGTCCTAAAGTTGAGAAACTGCGTGGGCCTGCTTGGCATGGGCTGTGTAAGGTTAGCACCATTGTCTGGCCTAAAGCCTCATTTGTACCTTCATCAGGTATTTATTAGCAGAGCAGTAACATTAGATGTATTAGTGGCAGAGGAGGGGTCAGTGAATAGTATTATATCATATGCTGAGTACCGGCATGCACCTGTGTGTGTGTGTGTGTGTGTGTTAGTGATGGACATGTGTGTACTTTGTGGTTGAAGTGTTTGTTAGTTGTTATGGTGGACAGTGAAGTATGAAGGTGTTGTTTACGTCTGGGGAGCTGTCAGTCAGCTGGGAGGTAAAAAGGTGTGCGTTCATTTGATCGTCCTGGGCCACAGCTGTTTCCTGTGTTCGGGTGTGTGTGTGTGTGTGTGTGTGTGTGTGTGTGTGTGCTGGGGGTTCCTGTAACCAGAGACAATGTTTGTCTCTGTGTAAAGCTCTCCTGACCTTCTCATTCTCTCTGATCTCTCCGTCCCTGCCCACTTCAGGATGATTATCTTTGAGATAGAGTTACGCACATGTGATTACACACACACACACACACACACACACACACACACACTTAACCAAGACATCTCTGTGGGGCTTATACACTCACATTGTCTGTGGCTCTGTCTGTCTCCATCTCTCTGTAACACACGCGCACACACACACACACACACACACACATGCAGATCAAGTGTCTCTTGATGCCATATCATCTAATGACAAAAGCCGCCTGGCCAAATGTCACAACACACCCATGGGAGCGGCTCTGCAGGCTGTCAGGAGCAGCATAATGAGTGATCTTGTTGCCATTACTCAGTGCTACAGTAGGGTTACATCGGACAGCTGTTAGTGTTGTCTCACATTAAACTCCCTAGAATTTGTTGTGCTATAAAGATTGAAGTTAACAAGGGAAAAAAACCTTTTCTCTCCTGTTCTCTGTCCTCTCAGGCTCATCGGTGTCCCATTAAGCAGACATTTAGGTGTGAAGGACCGGATTCGGGTTCGAGCTGCTCCCATCCCAAAGCTGGAGACTTTCTACAAACAGAACAGGCGGCCACCATCGCAAGTTCGTATTCCCCTTCACTTTTCAAAGAACATCTCTAATCAATATTTATCAAATCCTGTTTTAGTTCTTCCCACGTTGACACCTGCAGTTTGGTTTACTCACTAAAATCACTTCGGGAGCCTTCGGTTATTACCTTGCACTCACAGCAATAAGCTTTACAAGCAACAGCGAGCACTTTGTGGGAGATTTTTGCCACCAGTTTCACTCTCAAGCTTCATATAGACATTTACTTAGCACTGAGAAATAGTGCTAACATAACAAACATTTAATCCATGTGTTGATCTATAGTTATAGTCTCCCAAAAAAAACACTAGTACTAAACATAAATCAAATATAAGGCAGCACATTCGTCTTTTTACTGATGAAGCTAATTTATTTGTTGGTTTACTGAACAGAGACAGTGCACATTAATAAAAAATTAAAGAGGCGCTAGAATTAGCTAAAAGAGTATTTTTCATCTGTCATCCTTGGACGGATGTTACAGAGTCATCCTAAAAAATGAATGTAAGATTTAAATTTTAAATGTTTTTGCAATAATTTATGAGCACACAGAGCAATAATAAAAAAGATGAGAATGTTAATGTTAGTCATTTAAAGGAAAACTTCACTCACAAAATAACCATTTGTATATCAATTACTCAAAAAGTGTTGCCTTGAATCCGAGAAGGAAACTTTACTGGCTTTCTGAGTGAACGAAGAATCCAAAAAAGCCAATGCTGAACATTCTTAATGAACAGAAGTAAACAGGGTCCACATTTTGCAACATTCATTCATTCATTTTCTGTAACCGCTTATCCTGTTGGGGGTGGTGGCGGGGCTGGAGCCTATCCCAGCTCACACTGGGCGAGAGGCAGG
Organism: Chaetodon striatus; assembly: GCA_029783705.1. Lineage (NCBI taxonomy): Eukaryota > Metazoa > Chordata > Actinopteri > Chaetodontiformes > Chaetodontidae > Chaetodon > Chaetodon striatus. Next base: position 2,198,028 of record JAPZEB010000002.1, read on the forward strand.
GTACACCCTGGACAGGTCACCAGACTATCACAGGACTGACACATAGAGACAGACAACCATTCACGCCTATGGACAATTTAGAGTCACCAATTAACATGCATGTCTTTGGACTGTGGGAGAAAGCTGGAGTACCTAGAGAATACCAACAATGACATTGGGAGAACATGCATAAACTCCACACAGAAGGCCTCCCTCACCCCGAGATTTGTACCGGGGACCCTTTGGATGTGAGGCAACAATGATAACCACTCTACCACTGTGCTGACTAACCCTGCTCTCCCCTATTATTATCTCAGGTGCAACTCAGTTTTATGTATAATATGCAGTAGGGTCCCTGCTCCATCTCTCTTTGAACAAAAGGGTCATTGGCCTGAAAAACACCTAAGATCTCTGCCCTTAGAATTCACACCACATTTTCTATCAGTGTAACTCCTCAAACTTGTGAATTACATCATCCACAGTAACTCATATTAGAGTATTATCCACCAAAACATGTCCTGTTTCTTTGTCTTCGAAAAATATCTACTGGTTTTAGCAGAAGATCACAAACTGAATTGATTCATTAGCAAAATACCCTGGAAAACAGTCAGTGATTTCATGATGAAAGGAGGGGCTGCGTTCACTCTGTGAGACAAAAACATTCTCTCAGGCCTGAAGTGCTATACAGGGTTGTGAGGTTTCAGTTGAGAGGCCAAGCCGTGCCAAATTGTCTAGATAAATATGGCTCTAAGAGGGACTCTGTGGTTTTCTTGGAATCCTAATGAAGCTGTCTTTTGTGTTTGTGTGCTGGCTGGAGCCGAGTCTGTGGCGCTAAAATGAGCATGTCGCGCTTCACAAAGTCCTACAAAGCTGGGGAAGAGAGGCCTGGCAGTGTCTGACAGCTCGCCAGAGGTGGCCATCAGCTTTGGAAACCACACACTAAACAATGGACAAACCTTTGACTGACAAATCAGTGTCCTGAGAAAGACTTACAGGGGCTGTCGAGGAAGCTGACCAACACATTTTAATTAGCTTCCTCAGAAGGTATGCATGAATCCATTACTAATGTTGTCCTTATATGAGATTTCAGGGGATAGTTTGTTCCAGAGCGTACATGCTGTTTCACAAGGGTTTCAACTTGGCCAAAGACTGATTCCAAAGTAAACACTGAATGCTTAGAGTACTTTGGGGAATTTACAGAATCTGCCAAAGTATGACTGGATTTCATTTCATAATCCACACTCTACAGTCATCACAACCCTAAGTAAATAGTTTTGTTGTCTAAAGATCAGATCTTGGGCCCACGGTTATTGTAGATAGCCAAACTTAAAAACTAAAACTAGGTGTGAAAAAGCATTTGAGTTAACTAAAAATAAAAATTTTAACTTAATTTCAGAAAAAAACAAACACTAATGGAAACGATATTGTTTACTTACAAAACTAACTCAAATAAAATAAACACATACAGGAAATGCCTTCAGTTTTAGCCTCAATTTGGTCAAACACGAGGGAGCATTTTTGTTGACACTGGGATGACTTCATAACTGTCAGTCTTCTGCCTTCACAAAGTGTTGAGTTTGTATAGTAATACCTGTTAACCTCTTAAATCTTGCCCCTGACAATAGCCCCATGTTACAATAAACAAACAGGTCAGGTTTGTAAAAAAAAACAACATTATTTTAAAGTACAGTGAATTTCAAGCACATAGCTTTTATTAGTACTGTTTCCTGAGTGAGTGAATAACGGACAGCTGCTTGATGGAGACAGCAAACCAGCTGGACGACATGGCCAAAAGCAAGTATGATGCTGAATGTATCAAACTGTGTGGACCTCAAACTAATGACTAAAGAGAAATCTAAACCCTGTGGCAGGACCAGTTGGGAATCACTGTTTTAAAAGAATACTTCACCGGAAAAGTGACCATTTGTAAATCAGTCAGTTGTGCTGTGTTGAATTTGTAAAGAAAATGTTGTTTTTCTTGCATGATTAATTAGGGACCAGTTTGAGCAACAAAACTACATCAGAACATCCATTTACAAACTCTCATTTACTCTAAAAAACTTAATATTGGAGTTTTACTTCAAGAGAGCAGAGATACGTTGAAATACTATGGTTTTCAGTGAACATGCATATGTTGGGGAAGTACTGAGCACAAGACTGGATAGATGAGACTTGGATTATACTGCATGAGTTGTGTGAGAGTTTGAAAACGATTATTTTGATATAGTTTTGTTGTTAAACGTTAAAAGTTTTCTTCTCAGATTCAACATAACACAATTTGACTAACTGGTTTACAAATGGTCATTTTGTGGGTGACATATTCCTTCAAACAAAGAAAACACTCACCCACTCTAGAAACCAACTGAGTCTAAAAAGAATTAAAAACAAAACTTAGAAATGAAATAAAAACAACTAATGAAAAATACAAAACTCTTCTGTCTCTGGGGTGGCAAGCCACAATAAAATATATTTTTTTCTCCTTTAACGACTGGTTTAGCTTGTTGTCTCTTGTGCAGCATCAAGTCTTTGTTCTGGAACATTCTCCCTTCCTGCAGGGGGTCTAGGGATTTGTTTGCCAGGGAGGTTGAGAGAGGTGACAGCTGGTAAACAGACCCAAGCAGAGTCCAAATTAGAGCAGTGAGCAGACCCTGCCAAAACCAAGGCCAAAGGCTTTTACATGTCAGCTTGTATAAGGCTCACTTTATTGGTTTGTTAATGACTTGTCTTTGTCTCTGAACTAACACAGCTGTCTGTAGATGGAGTGTAAATGAAATAAATGAGCTGTGAACATTCAATAATATTAATTTGAGATTTATTCAGGTCATAATTACATTGTTTGAATTAAATATTGTCCCTAAACTTTTGCACAAACAACTGGCACGGCAGTGCAAGCAATACAGCAGATCGACAAATAAACGTGCTTTGATACAGATCAGTTTCATCTTGTATTAGTACCACGGACCGATGAGGACACACGGTTTCAGACAGGTTGCTTTTGTGACCATCGTCAGATGATCCGAAAAACAAGTTTGGAATATTAACAAATCATATAAAAAGTCTTTGTAAAATAAAGCACAGCCTTAGGATTAACATTACAGTGCATAAAAGACATGCAGTCAACTAAAAAGGGCTAAACTCGGTATGGAGGAGTCTACCGCTGCTTTAAAGTATATGATCTCAGTGCTGTGACATGCCACAAATCTGGAAGGTTAGCAAGGTGTTGGCAGTTTGGTCAAATTACAATGTAACCACTACACAAAGAATACTAAAAAGTAAGACATTTTATCCTGCATTGTAATAATAATTCAATTTTTCTCAGCAAAGACATGAGACGAGCCTCGGCATCAAAGTGTCAAACAACATGGTACCATGTCATCATTTTCTTAATATTGCTAGTGGATGGATGGTCTGATAAAAACATAAAAACAAAGCATACCATTACATTTAAATAAACATAATGGGTCATTTCATATCCTGTCCTCTAGTTGTGATCTATTGCTACTGTATGCTCATGTAAAGTAAATAAAAAAAAAATTCAAACATAAGTTTAGATCACAGTCAACATAAACAGCTATATAAAAACAGGTATCGTTCACTAAATACATTCTGGCAATTATCTAACATTTGGTGAAAACAAATGGCAGAGCTGTAGTTGCTTTTCGAAGAACTGCTGTCCAGCAGCTACAAGACAATGTTTTCTGAATGTGCAGGTTACAAAAATGGATCTTGCACAGCCCCAAGATGTAGAATCGACTGTTCATGGATTACTAATTCAGTGGAGCACAGTACTCTGTGAGATGCTGAAATAATCTGTGAGATATTCTGCAAGATATGCAACTTTTTCTTAAAAAAAAAAGAGAGAGAAAAAAAAAAAGGTTTGTTCTTGAGAAAAACTGGACTGTATTCCAAACAAGTGTCTAGCTGTGTCTCTCACACTCAGTTCCAAGTCAGCCAGTTCTTAGAGTTTGAGCATGAAAAAGACTTCACTGTTTTCAGGGTCTGGGGAGGGCTGGGACTGTCTAGGGGAGGGGGCTCCTATGGGGGCGAGCTGACTCAGCAGGTCCAGGCTGGAGCAGGGACTCTGGGCCACGCAACACGCGCCTTCTGGATTCCCCCGCTCCTCAATGGGGCTCGCACTACTTCCGCTGCCAATGCTACCAGGAAGGCTAAAGCTTGCACTTCTGCCCTGGACCAGACTCTGGAGCTTTTGCCTTTCTTGGGCCTTCTTAGCTCTGTTTGCAATGTAGCGCACCCTGCTTTGGCTCCTGGAGGAGGTCCTTCGTACCAGGGTCTCATCCACAATCTCCTGCTCCTCTCTGGGCTTGTTTTCTTGGGCGAAGTCGCTGGCGGTCAGCGGCTCCACATCAGTCAGCTTCCGTAGTTGCTCTGTGAGGTCGCTGGATGGCCGAGACTTCTGTGGGCTGCCCTTGCGGAGCTGGTCTCTGGTAGGCCTCACGATGAAGCTGCGGCTGATGCTGTGGTACTTACTGTCGAAGTTACAGGAAATGTCATCTGAGGTCAGATCTCCGAGGCTTTTGGACATGGAAGCTGTAGCTGTTGAGGTTGTAGCTGCAGAGGACAGCCTGCTGCTCGATGACTGTTTGAGGCCTTCCATGTAGAGCCGGCTCCAGGTGTGCCTCCTTTGAGTCAGTCTGCTGGGCGAGTCCACAGAAGCTTCCTGTGGAGACTGAAGGGGGCGGGGCTTGAGCTCATCTTTGAGAGACTCACTTTGCTGGAGATTGGGGTTGGACTTGCTCTTGCTGACTCGCAGGACATCGTAGGAGACTAATGCTGAGTGGCGGCAGTTGACCCAGTGAGGATCACAGGTGCTGCTGGCTGTGGGCAGGCTGGTGAGGCTCTTCCTGGCCAGGTTGGGCAGGGACAGGTCGATGACGGTATCACTGGAGGAGATGCTGGAGGAGGAGGACATGCTGTCTCGGTGGCTGCCTGGCTCCAACTTGCTCCAAAGGCGGTCGTTCATGGTAGCATCCGTGCAGACCTCTGGTACTGCTGACTGGGCCTGCCCAGTTGAAGCTACAGTCACCCGAACATGGCCCTCACTTTTTGTTCTCCTTACTGGTGTGTGTGATGGTAGATTGCTAAAAAGTGCTCTCCTGGCTGTAGATGTCTGAGCTGCAGGGGTTCCTGTGGACGCTGCTGCAGCAGGAGGCTCTACTCTTGGCTCAGACTTTACCTCTGCTGTATCATTCTTCTTCTCTGGCAGAACTTCTTGGTTTTCCTTCCGGTTCAGTGTGTGCTCCATGGATGAATGAGTGCTTCTACTGGCCTGAATGTCTTGACTACAGTGTGATGGTACAGTTTTCTGAACAGGGTTTGTCAGAGGGAGTGGCACAGTTCTGGAAAGGGTGGGCGGTTTCGGAGGGTCTCCGCTCACCTTGACCGGACTGTAAGCCGCCCCATTTAAAGGAACAGCCAGCGGGGAGTCTGCGTTTACTCCTGTGGATGGTGAGCGCAGTGGTGGAGATGAGGAGTGATGTGAAGACAGGTTGTCTTCTGGAGTGGAGACAGAACGGATGAAACGTGTGTTTCTGGCGTTGTCAGAGATTAGTGGAGGAGCTGGTCTCTGCACTGTGGAACAATCTGTGGAAAGACAGACAACAAGACATGTATCACTGTCATCAATGTCCTTTATGGTCACTGAAAGCCTTTTGGCTGTAACAGCGTTAACTGTATGTGCCTGAAAACTAGTGATGCACTGATCTAATCTGTTGGTTCAGTATCAGCTTGGAAACTGATCTCATTAAGCACATATCTGCTGGATTTGCTGTACATGCTGACAAACCACAGTTTTTAAACTTACCCAAGAGACACTATTACATGTACTCCAGATATAATTCATTAAAAGGTAAAGCGTGTAAGACTTATTGCAGCAAACTAAAACTTCTCCCAGTTCATTGTTCGGGAGGTTTTCACCGGGAGCTAAATTATCCGCAGAGGTCTCTTCCCCTCCATAACAAATGGACCAGTGGTGTCATTTATAAAACAGTGCATAGGATCCATACTAAAAATGTACAGCGGAAAAAAGCAGAAAATGGCGTGCGCCCCCCCCAAAAAAATCAGGCTTCCACGTGTGTCCAAACTGTCCGTAGGCATGGGTCAAAGTTTCTCCCATCAAGTCTTTTTTTTAAAGGTCACAACTTTTGTGTGGGAAGTGGCGTGCGCCTCTTTCAGGCTTTGTTTTGTGCATGTGTTTCTAAATGAGACCCCTGATGATTTAAACTTCTAGAAACACTGAATAAATCAGTTTCACGTTACAAATCAGTGGAACTCCGGTGCTGCTCATTGCAGTTGGGCTTCTTACTACAGTGCCTGATGTGAAAATGCAAATGGACCTATGTGGAGCCAGTGTATGATTTGTCCCTTCTGGGCTACTGTACAAACATGGTAGTGCAACATGGTGATCTCCATAAACAGGGAGCTGGTCCCTATGTAGATATTAACGAGTCATTCTAAGGTAACAGAGACAGAACAATTCTTATTTTTTAGGTGATTATACACTTGTTATATTACACTTTATATTTAAAAAAAAAAAAAAAAAAAAAAAAGGGATAAAAAGTCAACTTAAGCCAGTTTCTGGCTTCGACTACAAACCTGTAGGGTTGCAACGGTATGAGATTTTCACGGTACGATAACCATCTCAGAAAATATCAGTTTCACGGTATTACAGAATTACAATCATTAAAATAAGTCTAAATGACCCTTAAAGGAATGAAAGCAGAGGGTCTCCCTTTTGAAAATAACTAAGATAAAGTTAAGATTCTTCATCCAGTTGCATTTTTAAAAATACTGTAGATAAGCAAAATTGACGATAACCGTCAATTTTAATGTCACTGTAAACCTTAAAATTAGCATACAGCTGTATCCCTACTGACAGGCTATAATGACCAAATGAAACAAACTGTGTATTTGATTAAAATGAAAGATTACTCTGTATTTTAGCATCGTCTGAAACATATGGTGTCATTTATGTACATAACTCAATGAAACATGTAACACTGATCTGGTTATTTTTAGACACTTTAATGGAGAAAAGTCACTTCGAGTGACTGCATTGTTTTGAGTAATGTTGTATATAAGCCATCTGTTCCCAGGTCTCCTGTGTAAAAGGTATCTTGACCTTGATGAAACCTCAACAATAATTACAGCTTAACTAACCAATCTGACCATCAGGACGTGAGTGTGTAAACTGTGATGATTGTTTACAATGGAGCAACTGGGAGAATTTAGAATTCACCTTTGTTTTTATCTTCAAAAAATCTCCCTAAAACCTCCCAAAGCTGTCTCTTAACTTCTTTTTAGGGATATCAGCATGTTCCCAGAACTCAACAAAAACAGGCAAAGGACAATGGTATTACCATGAAAATAAGACTTATGTTGTAATGAACCAAGACATAAGACATTACAAACCCGTACAGGCCACAGCACAGTGCAAACTGATTGATTCTGTGCATCACCCAAAGTTTGAGTGTACCCGTCGGGACCTGCTGCCCCATTTGTGAACAGGCAAAGCTGGCATGGTGCACTCATCACTTCCACTGATGTCATTTTTAGATTGTGCAACTTTGAATAATATCAGAAAATGGGGAAGAATATGAATTTTAAACCTCAGACCCACCCCCAGGTGTGACATATGGGTCATGAGAGAAGCAGGCTGGTGAGACAGAGAGACTAATGGGTGAAGTGAAGGTGAAGGTGCACAGGATGTGTTCAAAGGTTGCATGCATTCAGCGGTTTACCTGGCTCTGGTCATCCCCTCAATTCTGCACTAGTAACAGAGAGAGCGTGCAAAAGGGACAGAGAGGAAAAAAAAGGAGTTTAGCAAAACTGGAGAGAAGAGGGAGGATGGAGGCAAGGAAACAGCTTACAGGACAGAGAAAGCATCTTAACAAGAGGTGTTATCACAAAGTCACCTCGAAATCGACACAAAAACAAACATCACAGCATTTGCTTTAGACCAAAACAAAAAGTTGAGTTTTATCTTATGACTTACTAACATGCACAGGATCTGCCAGCATCATTGTCTTAACAGATGTTAGCACATGACAGCTTCTGTAATGTGGCCAGAAAAGTTAAGTCATCTCCCTTAACATACTTGATTTTCCCCACTAGATTTACTCTGAAAGTAAAAACACTGACAGCCATCACATGATTAACGGAGAGGGGCTGAAGTGGAGTGGGTTCGGTGCGAGCAGCTGTTGTTCAGGAGGAACTGGACTCCCCTGAAATACATCATGTGAAGGAGGAAGAGGGTTTTCACCTGGACGCAGCACAGTGACTCGTGACTTCCAGTGCTCAGCCAGTTGTTGTAGGTCCACTAAATACAGTCCATATCAAGACTTGAACAGAATGTAAACTGCTACACTTACAGATATCACTGTACTTTAGAATGTCAGAGGCTGTAGCCTGGGACAATAAATTTGACTGCGTTATATTGAAAGGTATTCATTACCACTGTGAACCCCACAGCACTTCTGGTTCAGAGTTAATCTCCGGCAATCAAGAAACCTAAGCTCGCCACAATCTATTTTTATAATTCAATTAAATTTTAAAAAATGTAAACATATGCGTCAAAATTTCTGACATTATTTTTGACAAAGATCATAATAAAGTTTGAGGTGTTATTCATTGAATGTTTTTGTTATGTATAAGTAAATGAGAAGTAACAGAACCTTGACAGCTAGCACGACTAGCACAGATTAGTAGAATCAAAGCTTTTCAGGTGGGTCTCACACTTCTGAATGGACACACAGAAGGCAAGGACCAGACTGGCAATCTTGGCATTGCATGTTTCTGCAAACCATGGATACATTTGTATGTTTTATGTGTGTCATATCACAGTTTATGAGCTGACTTTGTCATTGTGAGGTGAAAGGGATGGTGGATGGTGTGTCACCTATGTAAGGATAAGACTAACATACAAAACCAGATGTGTTGTGGTGAGTCACTGCTGCATTTAAAGCAAATTGTTAGCCATCAAATGTGGGTGTTTTTTAGCAACCTGTCACTGTGTTTGCAACAGGGGTAGTTCCATAAAAAGCAGCTGTTTATTAGAACGATGCAATGCCAACATTTTTCTGGCGATTGGGTTGTGTGCTGAATCAAACAGCCTGTACCAAACAATTTGAAACATCGTTGCACCACTTGTAGCGACCGCCTACTGAGGAACATGTCATACGAGGGTGTGCTTCAGGTTTTCTGTATTTATGTTGTTTTAGACTATATGCACTAAAAAAGCTACACTGAGTTGAAACTACTACTATTCATTTTAAGTTAAAAACTTACCACTTCTCTCATCTGTCAAGCATGGGGGGTAGTATCACATGTATTTTAAGGCATAGAAAAAAATGGATAAATTCCAAAATTGGAGTGAATTGATTGAAATAGGAAATCAGTGATATGGCTTGGGTAAAAAGCTGGGATTAAACTCTACTTGGACAGAAATACCTAGGAGTTTAGACTGTCCTCAAACTACAAGGGACACAAGGGATAACAAGGTGTGTCTTACTTATGGGCAGAGGGATCATTCTGCCAGCATTATACTACCAAACATTTATGGTCTTGGGATGTTTGGAAGCTAACTGGAAGTCTACAGTCTACAGGATATAAAAGGCCCTCTACAGCCACTACACAGCAGCTACCAGGTTATTGCTATTGCTGCCTCACATGTATCTTACCAGCGAAGAAGAGGGGGGACTTATGGCGCAACTCTTCCATTTTCTGAGCAAACAGGGCATTCATCTCGCGCTGCAGGGTGCCCACAGCCCTCTTGCGGCTGTCAAGGACAGAACGTGGAGGCAGCATAGGAGGTGACTCCAAGCTGCTAAGACTGCCAAAGCTTTCACAGCTGCTACTGTCACTGAGTGACAGACTTTCACTTGCATCACCGTTTGTGAGCGGGGCAAACGTTGACCCGCAAACAGTGCCGTAGTTGGGGGGTGTTGCCTGCTGCCAACGGAGGTTGGTCCTGCAGTCTGGTGTGAGGCTGTGCACTGGTGTTACAGCGTTGGGAGAGCATCTTCTGGGTACGCTGCAGGATCGGGCATTTCTCTGTGATGCCTCAGGCGGATGTCGGATATGCTGGGCACCCATAGTTTGTCTGGCTTTGGTTCGAGGAAAGGGGATAGGCCGGATGAGAGCCTTGGGCGAGTACTGAAACTGAGCCTCTGCGCATGACTTGGGGAGGGGAGGAGACTGCTGTGACTCTGTATGGGCAGCAAGAGGCTGGGGCTTGGCTATGGGCTCTGGCTGAACTTGTCTCTTGGTTGAGCAGGTAAGGTTACTTCTCTCCTGTCTCTCCCCATCTGCCACTTTGGACTTGCACCCCTGTCTTTCTTTAACCTGACCCTTTCTTTCAGCCTCTGGACTCTCCTTGGTGCCAATAACACATGTAATACAGTTGGAGGACATGCCCACCCTGCCTGAGCTGTTAAGTGCGACACGAGCAAACACCCCTGGCTTTGTGTCCTGTGGATCATGAAAGCGGAGTCGGCTGGACCGTTTTAGAGGCTCACTCATGGGTCTTCGCTGAGCAAAAAGTGGGCTCTTACCTTTACCCTCCTCAGGGTGAAAAGCCCCATTGGTGTCAGGACAGTCCCAGGGGCCCTTGGCTTGGTGGGATGCCAGTGATTCCCTGTTGCGGTTTTGTGGTGGTGTGGGCTTGTCAGAGGCTGCAGCAGAGGCCTTGTCCCTGTCCTCAGACTCTCGTTCTTCACTGGCGCCCTCTGAGCTGTAGTCTTTGGTGTCAATTGCGATCTCTGGAAAGCCCTTCTTGATTTTGGGCTGGCCTTTGGTGGGTGCGCTGGCAGTGCGGCGCAGCAGGTGGGCACCAAATGGGTGTTTACGGCTGTGCTGCGCAGCAGCATGGCTGTCCAGGGAAGCCTGCTTTGGGTTTCTGTGAAACAACCCTTTTATGCCGCTGGCTGCTCTGGCCTGACAAAGACACAACAAAACATCATCGTCAAACACAAAATGAGTCTTGACAAAACAAAATGAAAAAGTCACAGATTGTTGAAACAAGAACATATTTTATCCATAATGCATGTGACACTGGCACACAGTGCATTATTGCAAATTATAAATTGGCAATTTTTGTCCAGTGAACATGCTTGACAAGTAACTAACAAATTTCGTCGATATCCATTTGCCAAATTAATTTTCCTTTATAACACGTGTGAATGATCACCCATAGTCTTTAATATGATCATTCAGCTGTAATCCATGCGGCCTAGCTTTGAATTCCACTTGAATTCAAAGTGTTAGCCTGTCACTTTCAGCACCTGCATATCTGTATACAGCAAGTGTAGGATCAGTAGGAAATTATTAGTTAGGCAAGGCAAACACATGCTTCAAGTTACCTTTGGAAGTTAAACACACAAAGTGCCGCCCAGGCTGTGTTTGTCTCTACAACTAAATACAGTGACGTCAAAGAATGTGTGTATGAAAACTGAAAATTTCTAATTTTGGTGCTTCCTAGTTGTAGAACCACACTGGTTGTGATAATTATGATAAGAACCACAATTCAAGTTGCGTCACTTGATTGATCTTAAGATTACACAGATTAACAAAAAAAGTGGATGTTTGCTGTGCCTTTAGGTGCTGCATGGTGATGGTCAAGCGTCACGGAGACAAGGGCAAAAATGATGATGATGATGAGGACAATCAGACGATGACATAAGTGATTGTAAAACGGATTGTTAGACAATGTTTTCAGTGACATTGGACCAGTCCAAAGAAATGCCAAACCAAATGGAGCTTTAGTGGGACAAGGCATCACATTATGGCCATTAGCTACAACCCTTGCCATTAATTGTTATCACAAGTTTCAAACAATGTGTAGCGAGAAGTAGATCCAAACAGTTGAGATTGTTCACCACTGTGGTGAATTGCTTACTGGAGAACTATCAATAGGAAAGCAACAGTACAGACAAAAAGACAAGAATATAGAGGAAAAAAAATATTTGTTTAGAAAAAAGGGGGAAATGTAGGCTGAGCTGAACTTGACAAATTTTAAACTAACAGGAGACTCAATATATTATGTGCTGCTGCCTGAGGTGCTTTTCACCTGCAAAACCTTTCACCTTAAAACAAAAGTCCAACATTACGGCAAAGAGACATGTCTCACCCAGAGTGAGAAGCCCAATATTATTGTTATTACCCTGTTCTTTTAGAACTGATATGAGTCCAGGCATGTTCAGCCTAGCTTGGGTCAAAAACTGGAAATGCCTTTACCAACTTTTACAGCAATCCATCCAGTGGTTGTCCAGATATTTGATTCTAGATTAATGTGTTGGAATGATGGGTCTCTACATGCAGCCCTGTCTCATAGAAATGACATTTTCATAGAACTAATTTGAAACAGCAAATACGTTTTTCAGAGAAAGGTAACGCCGTGAAAATTTTCTTGTAACACAATGAAGACATGTTGCTAATTATCTTACCTGTTAAATCGCAAAAATGTTGATAGTGAGCATCACTGTTGGGACAGTCACTTTTGAGATGCCATAGGTTACAGATTACTAGTTACCCTTTTAAAATGTAATGAGAAATGTAGCTATTTTAATCATTTCATCAAAGTAATGTATCTTATTACATTTGATAACTTTTCTATTTCTCTTCTGACAAATGTTTTATACTGAGCATTGGGGGTGTAACAATCCATCAATCTGGACCGATATCAATTCAACGATCCTGTATCACTGATGCAAAGAAAAAACAAATCTAAACTAAGCACAAAAAGTCAGGAAATTTGTGTTTGGTAGATTATTTCTTTGTTGTAACAATGCTTCTTGGCAATAAATCACATACTGTTGGAAAGCCTGTTTATTTCCCTGTTAAATGGTGTAATGAACATTTGTGATGAACATGCATTTGTGGGATGAGCAGCAGAGCTGAGTATGTGGGTTGCCAAATCTTCTCTGCCAATGCCAAACAGCTTTTATCATCATCTTTAGGATACGCTTATATTTTGAAAGTCTGTGTCACAGCAGCAGGCAGACGGCAAGCATCCGGGAGAAAGGCGATGGGGATAACATAATAATAATAATAATTGTAATTTACTCTGGAATAAATCGGCAGTGTGGAAGTATTTTCAATTTTGTACAAAAAAGGGATCAACAGACAGAGCGTGTCATGTGTAAGCAATTCCGTCATGAAATAAAACAGGACGTAACGTTACCTGCCTAGTGGGGCATCTCACTCTGCATGCTAACTTCTCACTACAGCAACATTAGCTGCTCTGTTTTAAAAATGAAAAAACCTGTATGGAGGCTGGTCTCAGTAACTGTAACAGGTTACAGGTACATACATTTACAGGTACACATATTTTGTACTTTAATTATGTAACTCTGTTAAGTGTAACTAATTATACCCTAGCGCTGCTAAATGAATCAATAACACATTCACTGACAACATAATTTATTTTTTTTCTGCCAAAATAGGCAATCTTGCAATACACTACTCACTTAAAGTACAGTATTATATTTTAACATTTAACTGAACTCACATTCTTTCCCTTACCTTATCCAAGGTGCTTTTGTTGCCTAAACCTAACCACTGACAAGAGTATGGACACAAACTCAGTACTCAGCTGTCACAATCCTGTTCTTTGTTTGTCTGCCATCCATCCTCAACACCTCACTGCGAATCCAGAGTACTAAAATGTACTAAATGTACTAAAATGTAGAGTTCCATTAACTCGAAAAAACAAATCTCTGGACATAATCCAGGGAGCAATTACGCTGAAACCACATTATTATTAATGAAATCAAGTAATAAGAAGCTAATTTCTAGGAGACAGGTTCTTTATATGTAGAGCCACGCTGATTGGAACAAAAAGCAGGGGAAAAAAGATATAGTGAATCTGAGCCATTTCTTTAGAAATATCTATCAGTCCTACATCTCCAGCTACAGAGGAAGTTGCCAGGTATACTCTAAGGGTGTAGCTGACAGACTAGAAACGAACAGTAATATGCTTTGAGAGCAAGGGCATTACAAAAGAAGTGGACTGGAAGCTTGTGGGGGCAGCTACAATCCAAATCCACAATCTAACTTAGTTGTGTCCAGACAACAAAAGTCTGACTAATCCTTGGCTTTGTGAGTTAACAGTGTGGGTAACAAAGCAAATGCTTTTTTTTTTTTTTTTTTACGTC
>JAPZEB010000002.1:2235252-2252543 GCA_029783705.1 Chaetodon striatus
TTCTCATGAATGAACGGGCATATGTCACTGTCGGGCTGGGCGATAAAACATAATGATATCCCGAAATAACGTTCCTCCCTTGAATGACATCATCAAAGCGACAAGGCGAATTGTGCCAAATTGACGAGCAACTGCAGCTGAGCGACTGAGCGACAACAAAGGAGCGATCTGAGCGACAGCAACAAAAATAAAAGGTCCGGTGTGAACGCACCTTAACCCGCTGCCATCATCATTATCTGTGGTCAGCTGGACTCAGGATATTGTTGTTCTATCATAGCACAGACCAATGAGCCAGTCTGCAGTTACTAAACACAGTCCATAAACATCTTAAGCTTCATATCCCTCCCTACAAGTTGAGTTTTGTTTTTTTTCTCATTCTCTTCTCCCAAACACGTCACATTCAAACTCTCTCTGATCACATCATTTCAATCAGCCCACTATCTTCTGCCTTTGAAGTCTGCTCTGTGAGGTTCAAACTCCGGATAATAAAACGGTGAGCTGAAATAATCGCCTGAGGACTGACTCCCCTCACCAAGGAGAGTAAGTCACTTTTTAACATTTAAACATTCAAACTGGGCTCTGACTTTACCTTGACGAGGATCTTGCCTTTGAGCATTTCTGGCGACGGCAGGAGACCTGACTCGTCGGCTTTGATCTTGGACAGGTCCAGTTTGTCCCCCAGGATCTCAATCAGGTACTGGGCCATCTTCTTTTGCTGAGGAACACTGCAGTGGTTCTCGATGGAGAGGATGACTGGGTATCTGAGGGTAACCACACACCAGATCGGAGTTACAGAGCTGAAAGGGCAACAAGAGCTAACTTTTCCACCGATACCTCAGTTGGCTGTGCCAGTACATGATTTGGTCGCACACTTTGTTCGTTTTATTTTTTTTTTAATTTCCTATAGTGTAGTGTACAACGATATGTCTCTGAGGACATTTTAGGTGAGAAATAGGAAACACAGTCACAGAATCTTCATTTATATTATCATCGCTGCCTAGTTTGACCATCTGATCAGAGTTTAGTCTGTGTTTGAGAGAAAAAGAGGGTAGGCACTCTCTCTGTCAATTCTCTTCCATACTCTTTGTGTCCGTCTGTGGTGGCGGGCATACAAAAATGGGTAAGTGCAATCTGTAGTTCGAGCAACAGCCCTAGAGCCAGTAAAAATCTATGACGCTTTTTTCGAGAGATGAGCAGGGAGATCTGGGAGCTGGTATGATAGAGGGAAGCTTATCACAGTTCATTTACACATACTACCCACATTGTTAAAATACAAAGCTGGTTTAAAATCAGCCTTTAAAATCTGCCTTTAATCACACACAAAAAAACGCCCTCGGTGTGTAATGGCCGTAAGTCAGATGGAAGCTTCTTGTCCCAGTTTTGTCCCTGTCAGTCCTCTGCGAAGCCTGCTTTTATACATCGCCCTGGAAAATCTGATCGCTCTTTGATGTTGAAAGCAGCCTTTCACCCTGCTCCCTTTTAATGAATTATCTGTGGAATATAGTGTCCACAATTATGTTTTTAAAAACACACTGCGAGGGTGAACATGCACACAAAGCAAGTGTTTTTCCATCATTTTACTTGAGGAGACAGGATCTAAAAATAGAGATTTCCTCTGCATCCTCAAGACTCTGTGCATGTCGATGAGATTATCACCTTGTGATGCAGATTCTGTGAGGAGGAGGAGGAGGAGGAGGTCTGTGTGTGCGCTTTTTTTTTCTCTGTTTGTATCTGCACAGGTGTGAGGAGGATTTTCTGGTGGTTTATGGGGATGTACTGTGTATGGTCTGTGCAGATGGGTAACAAATAAATGTAAAAACATAAGTGGATGAGTCAAGAAACATAAAGAGTGCAGCTTTCATACAGAACCCAAGGGCTCACAGACTGGTTTCAAGAACTCAGTTTATCACCTATGAGAGATGTCGGAGTGACGTGTTACACCCCAGTCATACATGCCGACTCAAAAATGGGACACTGATAGCTCCACAAGAGTCGTGGGGGTCTCTTCCAGCACGAGACACAGACATGTAAAAACTAGAATTACCGCCCCATAGTTGTATGCCTGCACACACCAGTCAAGTTTCTCTTACGTGGACAGACGGACAACCTGAAAATTGCATGCCTCTGGCCACGGCTATAGCTGGCATGGAGGCTTAACTGTACACTAATGAGACAGGGACTCTATTAAATATTATGAGCTAATTATATGACCAAAAGCACAAGCACATAGCTTTCACTGCGAGGGCCATTAAATTCTCAGTCTTCAAACAATCGCACTACATTCAGCTACACTCTAAGATGAATCCTGTCACTGCTTATATGTATTTATTCTAGATAGTCTGTGAACAAATGAAAACGCCAACATAAACCAGCCTCATTGGGGAAAGCCTTTACAACCAGACACAGTGCATTAACGTTTGAAATGTAAGCAGCTTTGAGACATATTAAAGCCAACCGACCCTGCAACTGTATTCAGAGCCTCATTTCCCTCATTTTTTTCAATGGTTTTACAATCCAACAGCCTGTGTGATGTAACACTGTGATGTGCACTGACAACATGCATGTCCATATACCACTGGGGTTATTTTCTACATTCCTAGTCAAAGCCTTACACACACACGCTTTATGGTTTGCCATCAATGGAAAGATGATAAAACATGAAAGGGATCTATTCGAGTGTTCTGACTGACTGAATGTTTGAGCCTGTGAAATAAATAACTGGATAAGTGAGAAAATATTAACAGCAAGAGTGTGTTTGTGTGTGTGTGTGCGTGTGCGTGTGCGTATGTGCCGCGTGTGTGAACGTACTCATTTTTGACGAAGGCGTACTTGTTGATGGTCTCAATGACGTCTTTGAAGAGGATTTTGGAGGTCAAGGTGTAGCCGTGGTGGACGATGGGCTCACCGTCCTGACCATCCCAACAGTCCACTGTGGACAGGACAGACAAAGAAGAAACAGTCATAAGGAAGCTTACTAAAAACTCCTATGGGTTTCAATTTAAAGAGTCATTGTTATAACTGTTCTGACCTAAAACTAATCCCATGTTTAGACCCAAATCAACAAAGACCGTATACAAAACAAATATTCTCTGTGTTTTTATATCCACAGCCTGATATGTGTTTTTCCTCTGTGCCATAGAGCTACATCGTTATCTAAAGCACATCAGAGAGCCACACAGTTGCACTGGGTGACATGTTCCTTCATTACCATAAACACACACACTGTAGTTTATTTTCACTCCATCCCACTACTCCCTAGAGCACAATGTGGATTCAACTGATGCTGAAAACAGACCCCATCAAATGCAACATTTCCTCCTGCATGAGAAAAATTTGTTAAAAAAACTACAGGGACCAGTTTGTGAAAGTTTGTGACTCGGCCATGTTCAAAACACTCAAGCCCAAACAAAGCACCACTAACCGACTGGAGCAAACTCTCTAATTTTACAGCTAAACAGTAAATAAAATATGTTTCTGAAAGCATCTGAGGTGAGAATGGGAAATGCAGTAACAAAATCTTGATTCATAATTGATCAGCGCTGCCTAGTTTGGCAGTTTGACTGCAGTGGACGAGAATGATTTGCCATTTGTGCCAAATTTAAGGAAATTCTCTGAAGGTGTTATTGAAATATCGCGTTCTGATGCATGGTCACATTGACCTTTGACCACCAAAATCTAATCAGGTCAACGTTGAGTTCAAGTGGATGTTTGTGCCGCATTTGCAGAAATTCCCTTAAGGTGTTCTTGAGATATTACATTCACAAGACTGGGACGGAAGGAAAGACGACCTGAAAACTCTGGCCATGGCTAACGCTGGAGCTAAGGCATAAAAACAGACCTTTTTTTTGCTAAAGTGTGCTTGTACAGTTTATGTGTTTGTATATCTCATATTCGTGTATGTTCTTCATGTCCACGCTGACCTTCTACACAGCGACAGCCGGCCTGCAGCACCCAGGCATACATGTCCACCCTGGACTGTGACATGAGCTGGTCACCCATCAGGTAGGTGTTGTGTGAGGAGGCGATGAAGTAGTTGCACAGCGGCTGGTTCATTTCCTGGTTCACGTTGTAGTGTTCTGGGTTAAAGATGTCCCCTGCTGGGCTGCGCATGTAATTCGTAATACCTGAAAGAAACATACATTATTACAACGTTTCATTTTGATTTAACTCTGAAATCCATTTTGAAGAGGCTCGTATGTTTGGAATACGTTCCAGTGGCAACGGGGTCTATTAGTTCTCAAAATCTTTGTTTTCCGCTCACAGTACCTTGAACAGAGAGATGAGAAGTTTCTAAATATAATCAGCCCAAACAAGCTTCACAAAAGTATTCCTACCTGTGTACACAACAGTCAGGTGTTCTCAATTTATTGACTGAGTCTTTACAAAAGAATTCTCATTCCAAAAACAGAAACACAGGGAAAATGGTGGATTTGTGTCTAATACTCTGCATAGCAGCTTATTTCAGTCAGATTCAGATTCATCATTCACACTGTGAATGTGGATCCATTTGGTTGAACACATACTGAAACTTTTGTTGTACTTAAACTATAAAGGACTCTGGACTTTTCAATGGACTACATGTTAAAGTCGTTACTCTTTTCAATGACACTTACAGTAAAAACTAGAATTAGCACACCGTGGCTGTATGCATCCAGTCAAGTTTTTCTTACAATCCATACATAGTCATAGTAATCCATGTCTGTGAAAACATGGATGCTTTGGGCGCCCAGTTGCTTAGTGGTTAGGCAATGACCTTGCCGCAGCGGCTGTGGATTCAATTCCAGCCTGCAGCCATTTGCTGCATGTCCTCTCTCACTCTCCCTTTCAAGCTTCAATTTATCCTGTAAAATGAAGGCAAAAGCCTCCAAAATACTCATTAAAAAAACATGGATGCTTCACACAATTTCTTTTCGCCCAACAGCTCAGAAATCTATACAATCTGCACAGCTTCAAGGTTGACACCCAAGATTAATGTCGCCAATTCAGAATCTGACCAAATGTTTCCCATTCTGTTTCTGAGATCCAGCAATGAGTAATGGCCAGAAAACTGTTTCATGCAGAACAATATGATGTCACTGTGAAGCTGACCTTTGACCTTTTGGATATAAAATGTCATCAATTCATTATTTCATTCTATTAGAAATTTGTGTGAAGTTTTATAATAATTAGCATATGAATTCTTGAGTTATGGCCAAAAACATATCTTGGGAGGTCACAGTGACCTTGACCATCAAGGTTTAACCCCAAAATTATTATCACTTAATTCTTTAGTCCAAGTGGACGTTCATGTCAAATTTAAAGAAATTCCCTTGAAGTGTTTCTAAAATATCGCTTTCACGAGAAAGATACAAGGTCTCAGTGACCTTGATCTTTGACCACCAAAATCCATCAGTTCATTGTTGAGTCCAAGTGGACATTTGTGCCAAATTTGAAGAACTTCCCTTAAGCTGTTCGGGAAATATTGCATTTGCAAGAATGTGATGGATGTAAGGTCATGGCAACCTTGACCTTTGAAGGTTCCTTTAAAATTTGAAAAAAAATTCCCTCAAGGTGTTCTTGAGATATCGTGTTCACAAGAATGGGATGTTTGGACATATGGATGGACTCATGGACGTATGGACACATGGACAACCCGAAAATATAATGCCTCCTGCCACAGCTGTTGCAAGCAGGGGAGCATAAATAGAAAATTTCCCAGCACTTGGTGGCACTCACACTGTAGCAATGAACATGCTCTTATTGTGAGTCTCTTTGGACAAAGCATCTGCCAAATGAATGAAATGTAATTAAATATTCAGAGAACAACACAAAAGCAGACCCTTCAAAGCAGAACTGATCAGCATAAAGCCAACTGACAGCAGACCCAAGGACTGCAACAGCTCCTACTTGTAATATTTTGACCTTGCTGGAAAACATTTTCAAAAAAAACCCACTGTGTGTCAGTGCTTAAAGAGAATTCTTCAAATAGCATTAAACATTACCAGAGTTCTTAATATGCAGATGGCCAAAATAAAAAAAAACTTGCAGAGGAAAACAACAGTAGTCAGTTTAGTTCTGATCACAAAACATCTTGATGGTAAAGAAATGAAATTAGAGTGGACTTACCATCAATTCCCAAAACTGCTTGCTTCTGGTTCTCAGAGCACGGCTCAAATTTATTGATAATCTCCAGGCAGTGGTCCTTGGTCACCTTGGACATCTACAAATGAAGTAAATACATGTCAAACAACCTTACTATGTATATGCTAAAACACAATAATACTACATGTATTCTTGGAAAAGAAAATCCCCTTCGGGTTGAATCTATGAGGATAAGTAAAGGATAATCCTGTTATGAGAGCTCCCTGTGTGTCATTTTCTGTTCATCCTGGTTAGAGAATCCAACTGTTTGGGAGCTGCTCTTTAAAGCCGTCTGATCAGTCAATCAGATCCTATCTGTGTTAATCATTTAGAGGGGGTGGGGCTCAGCCAGGACACTCTCATACTGTGTCAGTGTGTCTGTGACACTTCAAACAACATCAAAGATCGCGTTAGCTAGGTAACCCGGTGAGACTTGCTTTCAGGGTTGTTTCCATTTTAGACAATGTTTTTCCAACCCACTTTTAGAGTGCTAAGCAGGGTGAGTGTCTAAAAGTATGTTAAATGGAGCAGACTACCCATCCCACCATAATCTGGATGAGAGACTGCTGTGTGGAGAGTAAATCCAGACACTCAGCAGATGTTAGCCCACATCCATTGTTACTTAGGATTGGCACCAAAAAGCTTACCGAGCAGCAGAGAGCTCGAAGGCTGCTGCCAGCGCTCTACACACTGGCACACTTAGACAGACACACAAAAGCACACACACACACACACACTGAGCTTTACAAAGGCATGTCTGTGCTTTCTCTGTGCTATGAGAGAAAGCACATATATCATATTACTAAACTTCTATTTGTTATTCTAGAGAGGGGCAAGAGTGTGGACATAATAACTGTGTGCGGAGTGGTCCTTTGACCCTCTAGCATAGGTGATGCAGGCATTAGTGAAATCTGAACACAAGTGAGCTGGAGATGCATGACAGACACAGAAAGTAGCAGTCTTGGCACATTTGGTGCCCTAGGCAAGCCTCCCCCCGGCACCCCCAAAATGGAGATAAACAACCTGGCTAACAATAAAAAAATAAGATAAAATTATGTGCTATTTTGCTTCCAGTAACATCTTATACATGTGTTAAAATAATTATATAAATCAATAGTCAATAAAAAATAAAATTACAAATGAACTTGTTCAGAGGAATAAAATATAGAATAATATATGACATTGTAAAATAATGATAAAATGTACATGTTAGCTTTATAATTTTATTAGGGATGCACTGCTTTTGATATTCTGGGCCAATACTGACACCAATGTTTAAAATAGCAATTTCACCAACAGCCAATGCTCATCTATTTTTATTAGTGTTTTCTTGTTTTCTGTTATTTATTCTTCTTTTGTGCCAGGGAAAAACAGAAATCTGCACTAAACAAAAATAACTGAGCAGTTTTAAAGTCATTCAGTCCTTCATTACACTACCATTGAATGAGCACAAATTCAATACACGTTAGAAAATAAGCACGAAGCCAAGTTCCTATATATGACACATCACAATTCCCTCTCTAAGATCTATTTTTAGTGCTGTGAATACATTAATTTCTCCTTCAAACAGCTGGATTTACGAAGGTTTCTCACCAAAAGTTACATTTTACAAAATTACACATCATGAGGATGTTATAAATTACCTTTGTCCAATACTTATTTTTACTGAATAGAGCTTCATGAATACAGCTCCATGAGCTGTTTGTTGCAGCCATCGGCTGCTTAGAGGTAACGAAAACTAGCTCTCCTCCTGTTGATATCAACACCGATTTGTTGAACACAGAACCCAGAAAAAAAACGCCCCTCTATTCTTACTATGTAGTTATGTTGTGACCTTTTGTAATATTTCAAAATACCAGTAGTAACAGTATTAGTGAAAAATAGTAAAAGAACATTTTGATTTTTTTTTTCCTTCCCCCATTTGTAGCGCCCTTCATGACGTCACCCTTAGCATTCGGTTATACTGCCTATGCCATAGACCAGCACTGGACACAGGCGTGAGGGACAATGTGTCTCGGCTGTCCACTTTTGTTCGAATCACCCAAATGCATCTTAATACCAAGTGTAAAAAGGCTCTCAGACAGTCACTAATACAGACAGATGATGAAGTGACCAATCCAATCGTGTTAGTTTTAAGGTTGGTCCAACTAACTGTCCCACAACACTGTGTTCTCTTGCCTTCTAAAACCAATGCCTCTTCTTTTGGAGCATAGTTTAGTTTGGACTGTGTGGGAACAGTTACTGGCTATTGTTTGCCATGAACACTTTTCAGTTCCAGAAAAATACAGTCAGAAAACTCCAAAGGACACTTCAATCCAAAACCAGGACTGTCTCATATCCTCTTATTTCTCATTTGAGGCAAAAAGAAACAGGTGTTGAGAAAGTGTGTAGTTAATGATACGAGCAGCGACAACTCTGCTGCATCTTGACATCATTTCAAACAAACTTCTTCACAAAACTGCTTCTACCACTCCCCAATAATAGGAGAAGGGAAGCCAGCTCATTCACAGCACCAGAACTTAACGCTCAGTTTAATTGGAGAAAAATAAGACCCACCTGAGTGGAGCTGATGATGTCTTATCCAAACAGAACCTTCTGCTTTTAAAGTGACTGTTTCTACACACAAAAACAGCCTGCCAGAATGCAAATTAGCTGCAGGAGCACACACACTGGGTGTTTAAAGAAAAACTAGCTGTTACACTCATTTGCCATTTTTTCCTTTTCAGACCGAGGCATCATTAGTGAGGAGAAACCCTTTAAAACTGAATCTCAAGTGCTGTGATGGTACTAATGCTTACGTCCCTGTAGGGCCCTCACTGTCTTTATTTCCCAACATTAAGCACCACTTCAGGGGCCCAATAGCTATGCAGTTAAGCTTTTGACCTCCCACCTCGCAGAAACTAAAAACGAGGAGCCTCATGGGTATTTAGTCAACAAAACTATGTGAGAGCAGAAATAACACACACTTCTGCCAATGTTTCTGAAGCAGCCCATTAAGAGCTATTAAATTTGATTGGTTCAGTATTCAGACTGGACCTGTTTGAGGCCTTGAGCAATAACTGGCCACTTATTGGCCACTGGTACACAGTCAACTGCGATGATGGCAACAGATATATCTTTTTGGGAGGATAATGTCTGCTTTTTCTTAAAGAGAGTAAGCTTTCAATATAGTGACTGTTTCGTGGTTTTAATGTAAATTACAGGAGAAAATGTGCTAGCTACATAAGCACATGCAGCGAGCAGCAGCAGCGACCCACCATCCGACACCTGCAGACCCAGAGGACGGAAACAGAGGGCTCTGCAGGAACGGAGTACCTGCCGCAGCAAGTGGGCACATCACTACGAACCAGCTGTCGGTGATTTGACCAGCAGAGTTGCAAGTGACACTATCAGCTGGCTTGAGTCAAGCTCAGACCGGCCACTTTACAACACTGCAACTTTTCTCTGCAACCTTCTACAACAGCTTCGTCTGGTCTTAACTTGGCTTCATATTTACAAAAGGTAGAAAAAAATGTCACGGTAACACTGAAGTTCCTCCCAGGGAACAAATCCAACCGCCAGAAGAGATGTTGGCATAGTTTCTGCAATCCAGGGATATGTTACATCTGTACACTATTACGTAGCAGATACACTGAAACTCTGCGTTCCAACAACAATGAGATTAAAGTGTAGCTAGGTTTAGGCACAAAAACCACTCAGTTATGGTTAGGACAAGATCATGTTGTGGTTTAAAATAAGGAATTGCAACAATGTCTCTGTAAAAAATTAACCACTTTTCATGCCACTATCCCCGGTGGAAAAGCAACAACTGGTCACTAAAACACAACCACGTTGGTGGCCAAAAAGCCACTGGAAACACAGCAACAGGTTGCTGCATCACCACTGGTTTTGTTCTCAGCTCATATACTTTGCAACTATAGAAAGGTTTATATGATACGTATTAAAGTTAAAAATGTTATGTATCCATGGTTTGCAGAAATGTGCAACGCCATTGTCAATCTTAGCAGCAGTTAAAAAGCTATAATGCAAACACAGTGTGTACCTTCTGCTCAGTCTCCATGAAGCGGGCCAGGTCATCTGTGTCAAGGTGGTCTTTGTGGTTGCTGTAGGTGAGCATAAGGAGGTACAGGTCCCTACGGGTCGACATCATCTTGTAGAAGGAGCAGAACTCCTCAAAGCCCAGCGTCCCCTGGTTGTCATCTGTGTCTGCCTCCTGCACACATTGGGTACAAGAAAGAGTTTTAGTTTGGCTGTTTTTTTTCCCCAACATACCATCCATTTGAAATTCTCTCGGTTTTTGACAGACTTTTAACAACTACTACTGACACTGGCAAATAAGTCTTTAGGGGTCTGCTGTTATTGTTATTATTATTATTGTTACTTTCCTATAAATCATCAAATTCCCTGAAATCAAATGTATTGTGGCTCAGAGGTAGAGCGGACTGCCCACTAATTGGAAGATCAGCGGCTCGATCCCCAGCTCCTCCACTCCGCATATTGAAGTATCCTTGAGCAAGATACTGAAGCCCAAATTGCTCCCGGTGGCTGTTCCAGGTGTGTGAGAGCGTTAAAAACTGAGTAGCAGGTGGCACCTTGTGCGGTAGTATCAGCCAGCAGTGTGGGAATGTGTGTGTGAGACTATAGAGGCTAGAAAGGCGCCATACAAGTACAGGTCCATTTAACATTTAAAATTCAACTTTTCCTCCATACATAAACAGTATTTAGTCTGTGACATTTAATGACAATGTGCAATTGGATGTTGTTTGATGTAGCATTCATTTTGTCAGATACTTTTGATCGTTGAGAGTTTTAGTCAGGGTCAACTTCAACCTTCTTGTTTTTAGTCAACTTTTAGTTACATAAAATTAATTTAAGTCTGGTCTTACTCAGAAAAACAAACATTTTACTGCAGTTGTAGATAACAAAAACACAAGACATATTAGTCTTGTTTTACTTTGATAAATTAGCTGACAAAAACTTTGAGCTAATTAGTTTTCAAAACCAAGTACAGAATTTAAATGTCAGCAAACAAGCAATGTTAAAATCCACCTAATTTAAATATAAAAAAAGAGCAGCAGAAAATTTGCTACAAAAAGAGAGAGTGTCTGACCTTCACTCAGACATGTTCTGAATGCTTTCAAAAAAACATATTATTACAATACATAATTACTCAGCTGGAACATAACAAGGGTAACACGGTCTGAAAAGAATGCAAGCCATACAGGTCATTTTTAAAAACTAAAAAACGCACATCAGGATTTTATTCCACAAAACTGAATCTTTCCTAACCAGACCCCCCAACAATGTCAAGATCCAAAATATGTAAGATTACATATGCCGGGCACCCAGTGGCTCACCAGGTAGAGTCCCACGCACAAAGGCTAATTCCTTGCCTCAGTGGCTGCAGGTTGGAAGTCATCGATCAACATAAAAAAGTCTATATAATTGTCTTTTTTTGGCAATGAAAACACCCTAAACACCCTATTCCATCAACAATATCAAAATGTAATCAGTTTTTCAGTTTTTGTTTTATTAAGTCTGTTTTATCTCATTAGCATCTCGCCTCTGTAATGAATAATAACGGTTGTTAATTAATATATTCTGTCAAAATTTTCATTA
The DNA here is from genome assembly GCA_029783705.1 of Chaetodon striatus. Classification (NCBI taxonomy): domain Eukaryota; kingdom Metazoa; phylum Chordata; class Actinopteri; order Chaetodontiformes; family Chaetodontidae; genus Chaetodon; species Chaetodon striatus. The sequence continues at coordinate 2,246,992 of JAPZEB010000002.1, forward strand.
ACCACCATAACACTAGTTAGATTACATTATGACTGACTGTTATCTTAGTGTAGGAACTGTTCTAACTGCTTCCAGCTCATATCACATTGATCGTTTTGGATTTCTAGTTGTAACGAGCTGGAGAGACACTGACTCAGCCTCCAAGAGGCTTGAACAAGCCTAACGAGAGCACTGCAGGGGTGACACCATGACCCGTGTAATCCTTGCCTTTAGTTTACTGAAGCAGTCTGTGACCGGCTCCATATGCCAAGCAGCACTGGAGGCAGCCGCTCACTATAGGGTGATGACGTCTGTGCTAGTTGGAGCTTGGCCTCTGAGCAGCTCAGTCTACTCTACACACTGGGCTTGGAACAGGGGATCAGAGAGTGACACATAGATCTAAAATGTTTCTCCCTCCACAAGAAATGAATGTTATTTCATAACATGGCTTGGCTTTTTTTTTATTTGACTTTTAGGTGTCTCACTGTACAAATAAATTCAATGTAGTGTCAGAATACTTTAATAAAGAACAGAACAACACTTTGCACATGTATTTCAAAACAGGTGCCTAAGTGAGGGAGGGGTGGGACATGAAGTTTCGGTACAAGACCTTCTTCATGCCTGATGAAGGTCTCCTACTGAAATGTGGCATTACATTTCTTTTTCTTTTCTTTCTAAGTTAGACAGTGTGCAGGAGTTTGTCTATAAATACTTTCATAAAGACTTTCATATAAAAAAATCTGTCGTATTCCAGAGTTCCCCTACCAATGAAGTGCTGCACTGGGTCCCCTGCTTGAAGGTTTTCCCACGGCTAAACAATTTCATAATAGGAAGTTTAAATGGAAAGGTTAGGGTGTAAATACTGTACTGTAATATACAGTGTAATATACATACTGGTGTAAGTCCCCACCAGGTAAGAATAACATGTTTGTACCAGGGACTACTGGGGCACTTGAAATTAAGCTAATGGCCTGAAATGACTGAATGAACGGATATGGAAGTGAAAACACAGAATTTCATGAAGATACAGATCAGGGATATCAGTTTGAGTCAATTTTGCTTAAACACACAGTATGACCTGAAATACAAGAGGTCTTTCTTAGTAGTCTGGCAGTTTAATAACGCCGTCTCGGTGAAGGCACAGTGTTGCAGCAGTACATGGTAGGCACACCTAAAACAGCAAACAGTAATCAACAATGCTAAAGTGGGTTTGCGGCTCAAACTTGAGCTGCTTACTCACCGGGGTGACCTGAGAGGAGACCAGGAGAGTCCTTGTTACAAGCAGTAATCACCAAAAGAGCAGCTCTGCTAGCTAACGTTAACTCCCACCAGAGCACCAGTGGTGCGCAGTGCACTAAATTGAAGAGCAAGAAAATTAACCCATAGACCAACATGCATAACTGGTCAAAAATATCCTCAGTGGTTAACCACATAACAGTCAACTGTTGACATATGGATAAATAGATTACACTTAATGTGTACTGGTCACATCTGGACAATACCTTGTATAATGTGTAATCAGTGCCAATAGCAGTCCAGTAGATTAAATCAGTACATCTTTATGAAGGAATCCACCACAGATGTATAGAGAGGACTGGATACAGTGGGGACTTATTCATTCAAGATGCTCAGTGGTGCATGAAGCCAATTTAGTACAATCACCATGTATAAAAGTACCTGAATGAGCACCAACCACTGCTTCCGTACTCAGTGGCCCATATAGCAGGTGTGCTGTATTCCTTATCCACCAAATTAGCTTTCGTTCTTGATTACTGGAACCTTGGTGTTATCTGGTGATTCTGCCCGCGTTTTCACCAGTTTTGAGTGGAACATGTGATTTGACAGTTCAAAATTAGGCGAGAACTGAAGCAGTTACATGTAAGTGGAAAAGAGGTAGTAGAGACTTTTGCTAGCCAAGCTGGTTACTTCCGATTAGGCGCTCTGCGACCTTTAATGGGATAGAAGGATTTAATTTTGCAGCTGTCCTAAACTTTCCAAATGTTATGGACTGAATAGATCAAATCCTGGAAGTGAAACAAGTAATTTCACAGAGGTTGTGACACTCATATATATGTATCTACTAAGTTAAAGGTGTCTCTTCAGCAATGTAGGTTTTAGGGAAGACGCCTTTTTGGGTCACATAAATTGACTTCAAAAGGTCTGGAATCCACAGCCTAATACAGTCTTACATTATACTCCCTGCTCTACTTGCTTAAGATTAAAGGCAACTCCAGCACAGAAGGGGGTCGTAGGAGAATGCACACCTCAACAGCTGTGACAGAGAATGCGGCATGAAGTCCCGCACAGACCATACTAAAGTCACAAGTCCACTCCACTAACAGAGCAGAAGTATTGGTATCAGTCCTCTGACTTCAAAGTCAAAACTTCCTCTGTTAACACATCTAGCCTCCCAACTGTCACCAGCATGTTCTGTGCCTGACACAGCCGAAACACAGGAAGCCAAGTGACTCAAGACAGACACTTCCTGTCACCAGACTTGGATGTTGGTTTTGCATACATGCCACCTAGTTGTCACCAAGTTGTGACTGAGTGACACACGAGTGACAAGCACAGATGCATACAGACAGTATTACTCATTAAAAAAGATATTAGACAGAGAAGTCTGCTCTGAGCAGACAGCACTGTGTTGTGACAGTGATTCATCTTCACCGCTGTTAACTCTTATATCTATAAGAATCCGTGGTGACCGACACTAAAACAAATGAAAACACATCAGCAGTTAATCTGCATCATGACTCATTCTCTAAAGTGAAGGAATTCTATTCAGAAGCACATCCTCTTATTCAGGACACATCTTAGCCCCAGGAGGATAACAAAGTAGCGGACGTACAGCTGCAGAGCGGAGTCTTTTTATTGGACAGAAAACATCAATCTAGCCTTATTCATGCCCATTCATTATGCATGAACCCAGCCACTTAAGTTGTTAGCAGGCTTGTGCCCTCTGTTTTAGCTCGACAGCTAATATGGATTAATTCATCACTTAGAGTTGGAGCCTTTTCTTCCTACAAAGCTTTCCCTCCACGTCTGTGAGTCTCTGCTGTGATAAATCATTGAACAAAGCCTGTGCTAGAGAAGACCACATCTTTGATGTCATTTACTGAACAACTCCAGCTATCACATCAAACTAACTTCTTGTGACTCCTGCAACAAAATACTACTTTGTCAACACCAAACAAGGAAAGGCAGGTTTCGACGCCTCCTTGAAGTTCAGCCATTTAAGGATCCTTCCTTGACTTTGAGAAGCACCAACTGTTTTTGTAGCATTAAGTAACTAATTAACACTTGAATATACAGCAGTGACCTGACTTAAATGACGGAAACCGTGTTTGGACAAAAAAAAAAATTGACATTACTTTGATCTTTTAGTTTGGCCCATGTCCCATCTGGTAACATAAAGGGGTAGGGGTTTATGACCTTTACTACAGCCAGCCACCAGGAGATTCTGGGAAGCTGTCATGTAGTCCATGAGCCAAACAAACAGGATTGTTCATATAACTTTGGAAGAAAACAGAGCTATAAGTCTAACTAAAAATATGTTGCCTACCCAGCTAGCACTGGACATCAGTGTGACATCAGAAAGACGTTAGACTCTTACGCTGACGTTAAATTTTGGTTGGAATGAAAATCAGGTTCATGGTAATTTAAACATCTAACAGCGTTAGATTTCATGTGCTGTGGACGTTAACATTAAGCGTTTTATAGACATTAAGGTTTGTTCTCCGTACCTTACCATTAAATGTTTTACTTAACGACATCACTTTTATTTTTTTGTAGGCCAAAGCTAGCATCGCCCTGGTTCTCTCATCAAAAGCCAATTGATATCCCCATTGGATTTTGAATTATTGCAGAAAATAAATGTGTATGGTACTTACGTTTTTGTTTCACAAACAAACATCACTTTTATGATTTTTGAAGCATAACTGTAATTGCCAGAAGCAAAAAGCTATCGTGAGGCTAGAAACCAACTATACCATGGTCGCATCACAAACATCGTCACCACAACGAAACTGTACAACCATGTTCAGCCTGATGATGCTCTGTAGTCTCATTTAGCCACTTTTTAACAACCGCCTTTTTTAATACACATAAAAGGTTCGAAATTCATGATTGGGTGTTTACTGATGTATTTTATGTTGTAGAGAAAATGTGAAAATCTCATAAGCTGGTGTCAATGACTGCTGAACCACTCTATTTGGCCAATATCTGGGTTAATAATCCCATACCTGCAAAGCTACTGACATTCTCATCAGCCTCTGCGGATGTATTTCCCACTGTGTTGTATTTGACTGGAGGCAGAAATCTCAGTCAGATATTTAAAACTGTGACAAATGATACAAGAATTAAGTTTTTTGTGTGTTTGTGTCTTCTTTCTCTCTTTCATCCTTTCTCTCTACCTTCCCTCCTTCTTTCCTTTCTTCCTTCCTTCCTTCCTTTTGGGTAAACCAGTGCTAAATAACTCTGCAGATTAAATCAATTTCCATTTACATAATGGACTGATACCCCCCACCCACTTTGCTTTACTGTTGAACACTGTCATAAAACAACAACAACAACAACAACAACAACAACATATTCTTCCTTTCTGGCTTCTCCCACAGTAAATCACATCAGATGGGCATGTACAGGCTAGTGTGTGTTTACTTGGCTTTCCATCACAGGAGAATGCCTGGAGGAGTTGCTCTGTGAAAAGCAGAGAAAATTAGTCTCTGAATGAGCTTGTTTTTATATGGAAAATGTAGAGATAAACTGAATGTAGGAGGAAGAGCAAAGTACTTTAAGTATACCTAATCACCAAATGCTATCACATGCTATATTATTCACAGAACACACTTTATCCTGCCAGCTGGGGTCACTTTCCTTTCAGATAGCTTATTTGGCTAAAATTATCTAATGTCACCAACAGGCTGTGTCTGAAGTCACTAGCTACTCACAATATAGTCCACTACTTAGTAAGTTCGCCATTTTGTGGTGCTGTGTGAATGTATAGTGGGAATTACTAAACCCTATAGAGTGGACTCAAAGTATCCCACAATGCATTCATGCATATATTGCTGGGTGAGTGACCATCAGCTGTACGGTGTTTAACAGTTACTGTACAGAGTAGGGCTAATAACACTAGCCAATGTTAGCATGCTTAAAATGCATGGTTAAAATGGTTAAAATGCAGAATGGTTTATGGCTGTGCAGTAACAGCTAAGATGTTCAGTTTTTCCACTCTCCTTTTATTCTTAAGTTTCCCCCGTGTTATTCTGAGTTATTGTCCTAATGGAATAATGGAGGGTTCAGGCCTCCTGGTGCACATAAAGAGAAATAATAAAATCCTGTAAATGTGCCCAAGACAAACTGAGAACTGAACAATTTCAGATAATTTTTGACCACATTATATCCAAGACAATAGTACTAGAAAGACAAGTAAAAGAACAAAAAGAATAGAACTTGAGGTGAGGTTAACTGTCACAATAACAGCATTTAGAGTCAGTGCAGGTTTCTCTTTCCGCAGGTTTTACTATTTTCATCCTTCACTCAGCACTCACATGAAGCATTCTGCTGAC
>JAPZEB010000002.1:2284048-2301769 GCA_029783705.1 Chaetodon striatus
GCAGCCCACTTTTGGACCACGACTCACCAGTTGGGAACCACTACCATAAACTGCTGTGGAAAACCCTGCATAGATACAAAAAGTACAAATAACATTGTCAAGGTTGAGACAGTGTTCTTGAACTTAACTCAAGTTCATAAGCGTTGTCCAGTGAATGCTAAAAACAAACAAGTTCTCTATCAGCTCACACATTCAGACGGTCTCTACAAGTCTCACTTTGTTACACATACAGTACATAGGTACAGAAGTGTCTCTGTGAAGAGTGAAAAAGGGAGTTTTGAGACCCCTTTTCAGTCTCCAAATGAATCATGTTCACAAACACTCAAATAAGCACTTAAGTGGTACCTGAACGAGAGCTGTTTGCCATCTTGTACTCCTTCCAATATTGACACTGTTTCCACACCTTACCAGCAGCTCCTCTCTAATCCTGCACTTTTCTTGTTCCTTCGGTGTTACTATGAGGTGATACTTTCCTGGGTCAACATCTACGATCAAAGATAGGGATTAAACGAGGCTTCTGAACGCTGCCCTGATGCTCATCCCGACGTGCCACAAGTCCCGCTGAAAGAGCAACTTTTAATAATAGCTCTGTGCTGTTGCTTTGTTATTGTCCCTTTCAGCGGGGCCATGCCAGAGGGCACGAAAGACATCTCATATTCTGCTGGAGCATTCTTCTCACATAGCTGCTAATGAAACAACAGTGTGTGTGTGTGGAGGCTTAAGGAGATATTTCACCCAGGAAACAGCTCAGCCTGGCCTGCTCAGTGAGGTGAGACCCATCTGCTGCCACCTGGATTAATTTTCTTTCTCATTCTACCTGCAGAAATCTGTGACTGTAACCTTAGATGTGATATTTAATACAATCCGGCTCTTTTTTTTTGGTAATGGATCAGAGATTTAGATGATGATGTCGGAGACAGATTTAGGTTCTCTGTGTACTTATCTGCACCTGTTTTTTTGTTTTTTGTTTTTTTTTAAATAGACAAGAATGGCTGTATTAGTGCAAAGGAAGATATGACTTTAAAGTTTTGGGTGCAAACTCACTCGACCTTAGCTGATGACGGATTAGTAGGACAAAGCATGTAGGAGGTGACAAGAGGCTGTAGCCGATGTCCCTGGAAGCTGGGGTGATGAAGAACACACTTTGTTCAGTGAATGTTTGGGTACATGTCATTTCAACCTCACTGTTTCCAACAGTGACAGTGAGTGAGAAAAGGAAGAACAAAGTAACAGCAAAAGAGTGGGTCATCGATCAAGTGCTGGCTTCCTTTTATTCTTCGGTTTTTAGTGGCCATCAAACTTTCAGTGCCTTTAAAAGACCTGAACACACCAGAAAGGTGCACATCCTCATGAGATACATGGTGAAGACAAAATACTCTTGCTGGTGAGTTAACTGCCAACACACGAGTTAGCTGGGAACAAGCCAGTGCCAGTAAGTTACAATAGCTCTCCGTGCCGGCTGGTTTGCTTGACAATAAGTTAATACAGTTAATTCAAGAGACATATTTTAACTATTTCCTCTTCTCTCATAGCTGTCTGTATACTATGTCTCTGTGGGGGAGCAGGTTACATAGAAGTAGATAGGGCAGAAGATAGACTGTTGCTGTGTTGACACCATGAGCAATGAAGCAGGCTACAAGTTATTTTCAATGGAAGTCAGTGACATGTAGCCATACACTGACGACTGACATTTGTTGCTGCTGATGGGCACGACGCACTACAAATGAAATGTGAGCTGATCTCAACTTTTTTTCAGGACTTAAATGACGTGGTGAAGGGTCAACCAATTCGTTTTTGTCTCTAGCTGTTGTAGGCTACGGCGTTAGCTGACTGTTGTAGCTCTTAACACTGTTGCTTTATTGCTTGTAGTGTGAACACAGCATATGATAGCTTCCAGAATTGTGAAATCTCTGGCTCTAGAATTACCAAAGGTTGAACTCAATGCAAAAGACTAATTATATGTCATTAAAATGAACCGATCTGGCCCAGAAATCCCATTGTTGTAACTGCTGGTGTGACTGGGCCATACTGTCAATGGTCCATCTGTCTGCCTGTTTGGAGCAAAATATCTAGACAACCTCTGGTCAAAAGAAAACTTAGATGTTCATGCTTCTGAGAAAGATAAAGCCTTTTCTGAACCCTCTGAAAATTGGCCTGATTTCCCCCCTCTGAGCCAAATGTAGTGTGTGCTCGACATTAAACAAAGAAGATATGAGTTGCCAAATGTGTGTAAAGAAGGATACTGGGTGGTCGTCAGGACCAGGTGATCTATTGTTGGGCATGGGGAGGAGCTCTGAGGTTATGGGCTGGTCTTATATGGTGACTTGTTCTTTGGATGATTTTGGATGTTCAATGCTGTCTAAAAAGGTATGAATATTTGATATATTATCTTAACAGAAGAGTATATGTCAGCGATCATAAAAAAAATTTGTCTTTGGGGTTATGGATTAAATTTCTGTGTAAATCTTGGATTGCTGTCATGAGTGATTTTTCAATCATCCCCCCAAAATAAGACCCAATTGGCAGTGAACCAGAATTACCCTTTAATGACCCACTGACCTTTTCTTCTTCAGCACACCCTGAGGCAGACTTTAATGTGCTAACTCCAGTGCTGATGAGACTCTAAAAATAGATAAATGATCAGAATGGGTGGCCTGGGAAGAAATCTTCTGTCTGATATATTCATAATGTGAAGTGTAATTAATGTTGCAGCAGCGAATACAAATACACTTTTAGGCATTTGTCCATGGAATTAGTCTACACTGATTTTGATTTACTATGAGAGGGGTTCCTCATATAATCAGTGTCAATCCCTGAATATGGGATTTGGTCCTGAAAAGCCCATATGGGTAGAGGTGTAGTGTGTGTGTATGTTGTGTTAGCATCTGTGCCTTTTCAAAAGTAACTGAGGGAACAAAAGACGTAACACTGAAAGACAAGTTTGTCAATACAACGCTGCATTGCCTCTCGTCGGGAAGCTGCCTGCAGGCGCTCCAGCTCTCTGACCCAAGAACTAATGTGACATTTTCACCATGACAATATGAAGTAAACACACGCACACAAAAGACATACAGACGGGTCACATTACAGTTCAACCAATATGTGGATTTGAATGTCATTGTCAGCGTTTCTGACTGGAAGCTGCATTTGGCTGATACTGTGTGCCACAGTTCATTGTCTTTATTATTGAATGTGCAAAATTCCTAAAATCAAATGCTGACAACATCAGAGCATTATAATTAAATGCTGATTATATATTTAAGTAGAAGCAGTTTAAAGGTTTCCCACAGACAACCAGTGTAATATTGACAAATTCTCAACTAAAGAAATTGACCAGAGGTGAACCACAATGACTGAACCACTTTCCTCTCTTGATGGCAGGACAATATCAATAAACTGATAGAGTGATTTTCCAGTGGTTCTCACACACATGTTACAGTACACCTTACTTTAGGATGCCATCGTTATTTGTTTATAAAGCTCTTTTTAAAAATTAATACAGGAAGATCAGCTGTTTATTACTGTGCCCCACATACTTGAAATATCATTCAGCAAAACTTTAAACTGACTTCATTAATACCGCTGAGAGAATCTCAAGGTTTAATTGGTAACCTTATTGATTGTAACTGTCATAGTTTTCAGTTTTTGTTTATCTAGATTTACATTGAAAAAGCCATGTATTCTTCTTTTATTGCTATTTCTTTGAAGTTGTGTATGTTGTATACACCTCAGCACCACTGAAAATAAGGGGTCTCAGACAATGTGATTTCCACAGCAGTAAAATAAATGAGATTTTAGATTTTTTTAACTTCTCCTAGAAAGCTCTGCAGCTGCAGAGATACAGATACATCAGATGCTTTTGAGTGGTAAGGCCAAAATAAAACAAATCAGAATTTGAAATTTGATTGGATTTCCTCCAGTTCTGCTGTTAACTCATTAATTCTGCCACTTAAAAATCCTGTGAATACAGCTGTAAGCTGAACCTCCTCTCTGTCTGAGTCTAAAAGCATTTATCCTGACTCTCCGCTTCATATTTCATGAGGATGCATTCAGACACATGCACAAAGTGTTCCTTTCAATTACTTGGACCTTGCATCAGGAAGGGCCTCTTAATGTTAGTGACCCATGCTAAAAGCATACTCTCATCTGAGGGAGAGAGGAGGGATGAGACAGAGCTACACAGCTGTAATTCTCAATATCTCAATATAAAAACAGGAAATAATGGAGATGATTGGGTCCATTTGTCCTCGAGCCAAAGTTACTCTTACACACCTCTGATATGACTGAGATACTTTCAGTCAGAACAACAGTGGTGTCATTCCACCCCTGACCCCTGCACCTTTCTGTCCATCTATGAGACACATGTTCTTTAAAATAAGTGACAAAATATGTAACTTCCAACTGCTTAAAACTGCAACCTACGCTTACAATCATAATTTCCCTGTGACATCAGAGCTCAGCTGTCTGTATGTCTCTGTGGTCAGACCACTGCTACTGGGATTTCACTAATAAGTGGTGCATGAAATTTACTACTAATGAGTTGGACATGCTGTGGCTAATTTACCCTGCATCTAACGTTCATAATATAATCACCCATGCTAACTCAGCTCCTGATCCACTTGTGAAAAAGTGAAGAGGTACGGATGGTGTGCTATAATATCACAGGAATTCATTCTACACATTTAAAATATTAGAAATGATGAATGTTTGATTGGATTACAGTACAGCTAAGCTGTTACATCACTCATGTTGCTTCTCTTTAACAAAAAAAGAAGACCTGATGACCCCAATTTTTTTTTCCTCGTAATAAAGTTTGACAAATGAGCAATAATTACAAATTATGTCAGGTTCAGACTGCGTGACATTTTTGTCCATTTTGTCAGTCACTATAGTTGTTCACGTGCCAGCTGAACTGTTTTTATAGTGATGTAAAAAAAACACCAACAGAGGGGCGGAGTTACATTTTAAGTACCACATGCAGACAATGCAAGTCACTAGATCCTTCACAACAAGTTCCTGCAAATGTTTCACAAAAAAAGCCTTATTGGAAAACAAAGGGATTCTTTCAACCGAAATGATAAGAGGCTTTTAATTTTGAACAAATACAGGAAGTGCGGAGTTTCAGATGATAGCACTCAACAGGGCAAACTGTGGATTAAAAAAATAAATAAATAGAAAAATACAGAGGGACTGAGAAATAAAGGCCGGTGTCTGAAAATAAAAGTCAGTCTCTAATGTAGTCTGTTTCAAATGAAGCTGGTTGTCAATGAAGCTCCATTGTGACATTAGAAAGTGTTGCATTTATCTTGCAAGTGTACTCCTCTTCGTTTTGTTTACACCGTGAATTTTCTGACAAATCAAGAGCAGCTTTCTTGTGCAAGGCATTTTATCTGGTCCACTTGTAAATGCTGCCGAGAGAACACGAACCAACTCTAGGCAACTATGCAGCCTTGTAACAAAATCAGTCCCTGATTCGGACCAAAGCAAGACAGCTCTAGGTCTGAAAGCACCCTGTGTTGCACTTGAGACAATTCTCTTAATGCTTGTGGGTCTTCTCTCCTTTGCATTTGCCTGTAGCGTTTAAAAACACTTGTGAGATGATGATATCCAAATCCTAAGATATCCGGTCTCATAACACAATATTAATATCGATATATTGCCCAGCCCTACTACAACTTGAAAGAAATTTACTGAGTACATGCATGAACCTGTGTCATGATGGACACTCAGTTGAGCTTTTCTTAAACTCCACCATCTATTGAAACATTATGCACACGACATCCTGTATCTTACAGACAGACCTGAATCAACTTTTCTTTGAACACTCCCGTTCATATGGCAGTAAATCTTTTAAATTAGATAACTTCCTGAGGTGAATTATTGTCTCACAAAGTGTCTCTATTCAAAAGGTGGTCTGAATAGGATTGCAGAAGCTTTTCCACACTGGCAGGAATATTTATTGTACTGTCAGCATAACAATCATCAAAGTTAAACAGGGACCAAGGCTAGGTATTGCCCCTGAGAAACCCGAATCCATCGACGTCTAACTCAGAATATTGAAACATGACTCTGAATATTATGCAGCCTGTTCCCACTGTTATAAAGTTGCTTTCTTCTCTGCCACCTCTGCTGCAGCTTTAATATCAAACAGGGCAGATTTCCTTGACAGTGGCAACTTCTGCCCTCGGGCCTTTTGGCAAAATCCTTATTATCATTCCTGTCAAAGGAGCCTCAATCTGTAACCTGAGCCTATTAAAGAGACTGTGGGATTACATTCGTACCAGGAACAGCATCTGGCTGATGAATGGCATGAATGCATGCTCATCAAATATCCCATGTGGTCTGTTGGTAACATCTAATATCTTCTTTATGATCTGTAACACAGTTTACAGATGCACCATAGCTGCTGGGTTTAACAATAAATGTAATGGAAGTGAAGGGAGTAATGAGGGTATGGAGGGAAGGTGGGAAGTGAATTTTCACAGATGGCTTTATGGCTGATCAATATTCCTGCAGGCGAGATGCTCAATGGCCTGTGGAGGGGTTCCTCATATAGTCAGGCAGGAGGGGTGTGTTACACCATCACTCTAACTGATCCTTACTGTAATGATGCTGGCTCATTTACTCTACTAATAATACATTACAGCAACACTTTATTCACTACTTACCATAATTTAGAATGTAAGTCTGGTAACATTCCATTATTATCATTTTGTCAATAAATCCAATGAAAGAGTCAAACCAATAATAAGTGTATCAACTAACAAGAATAGTGTGTATCAAAGCATGATATCTTCTTCTTCTGTGCCATAGAGCTCCAAATATTGTCCCAAACCTAAACTATCAAAACACATCAGTGAGTTTATTTTGACTGGTTCACACACACACCATCCTGCTGTAGAGTTCTGCAAGGGTGTGATTGTCAAGACTCGCTCCCGGCCTGGCGCCATGATGTGTAACATCACACCTGCTCTGCCACCCGCACATATGACCAATTAGTTCCACAACACGACCTAACCCATCCAACACATTCTCACTCCAACCTCGTCACGTATCAAAGTTTGGTCATGAACTTTCCACGTCAAGATAAGACGTGCAAGGTGCCCTTATTTATGTGTCTACATGTTACTGTTCATTATAGTGTGTGTGTGCTAGGCGAGCAAAATGGCTCTGGTGGGATTGATAAAGTCGACTGAATCGGAATCGGAATATGGGTGCGTTGGTTGTTGACATTCTGGGACGCTGTGTCCCTGTTACATGCATTGTCTGTTCTCAAAATACACTTCTGAACCCTGAGCAACCTTGGCTTGATTTCTTTTAAAAACATGGGAAGAAGGCAATGAGCAACGAAAGAAGAAACGATCCCAAAAATAGCAATACATAATGTTGTAGTAGTAATGAAAAAAAACAAAGAAAGAAAGAAAGCTCCACTGTGCACAGGGATCAGATTCGGACTAGACAGGTTCACATTAATATGCTGATGAAGAATTATGTGTCATATGTTTATATGAATATTTCCCGCCATTACTATTGCAATTATTAAAACTACTAACTAAAAACTATGCTGTTATTTGTTTTTGCCCACTCACCCACCTCTGCACAAACATCTATTTAATACACATTTGTGTGTACGTGTGTGTTTGTTAGTTTGGGTGTATGTCAGTATGTGTTTGCCTGTTTTATGTACTACATCATCAGCGGAGATAAGTGTGGTTTTGTATGTATTGTGTATGTGTATGTGTTATGGCACTTATTTTGGGTTTCAGTTAACATGCTAATGGCAAGTCTGAATTTGCGGGAGGCTTAGCTATGACTGCATGACCCCCAGATATGTACATGTGTACTGTGCTGTGTGTTACTCAAAATTAAGAATAAATAAAGAAGAAGAGAGAAAAAGACAAGAAGAAACAAGGAAGTGACCTGGAAAGAGGGCTTAAAAATCATAATAATAGCAACAATTATAGATTTTTTTTTTAAATGATTTTTTTAAACCTTTTTTCCAATTTGTGCGATTTTTCTTACCAAGTTCCTCATTGTCTCTTTTTCCCCATGTTTTTGAATGATATTGTACCAAAACCTACTGTAAAGAGTGGCAATAAAAAATGCATGCAATAAATATCATAACAAAATGGTAGCATTATAGCTTTAAAAAGCTAAAAGTAACCATAAAAACTCATCAGGTTTCATGCTAAAATTTTCCCAAAGACAAAGCAGTAAACTATTAATCAACTCTACAATATGTAATCGATCAAGATACATCACATCTGTCACATTCGTGGTGGTCCAAGCCAGTTTAGGGGAAACTGCGGTGGTGTACCTCTGAGGAGTATTAAATGTGCTAAAGTAAGCTCGGGGACACGCTGACACCGTTACGAGGCTGCACACTCCAGCATGGAGCAGCAGTGTGGGCACTGGAGCTCTATTGTATGGCTTTGTGAAAGTCTGATAATAGCGCTCGCTCGGCACTGCCTCTCTGGCTGCTCTGCTCCTGTGAGCTGAGGCGATCCAACACTAATGACTTGCTCTATGGTTACTGGGGCTTGGGGGAATGCTAGCAAGAATGGGAGGGAGCATTAGAGGGGGTGGAGGAGTTGGTAAGCCCTGATGGGGAGTTGTCAAAGATAGATGGCTTCATTTTGCCCGCTTTTCCTTCTGCTCTCCCTCCTTGCTGTCTCCGCTCATCCTCTCTTTGATGCCGTCTCTGTTGCTGAAGCTGACAAAGGTAAAGACTTTTGGGAACTGTACTTTGGCAGGAGCTTGTTAGTGCACTGCCCTCCAGGTGATCACCTTGAAAAACAGCGCTGAGCTACTGATGTCTTTGAAAGTGATCGATAATTAACAGTTGAGCCCCACAAAGGAAAAACAAAAGGACATTGCATTTCAGAGAGTCAGCCCAGAGTTCCACGCTTCAGTCAACACATGAGCCACCTGCAATTTTTCAGCTGGAGTCTCTTTTGAAAGATTTATCCGCTGGCACCATACAGAGCAGTGAATATTCATATGAGCATATGTGACAAAGCCAAGAAGGCAGCGGTGCAGGTCTGACAAAAAAAAACGGGATCAAGTGAGCAGAAAAACAGCGCTGAAGTCAAACTCAAAGGCTGAATTTGTTTTCCTGAGAGAAGAGGGGGATGAGTTGGGAGGCTGAGGCGAGTAGAAACTACTCTGCCGTCACTCCTCCTCTTTCACCTCTGACGAGCACGAGGAGCTTCTCATCCTGAGCTGGCCTACTTCTCCAAAGCTGCATGCAAGTAAAGTGTGAATTCTGGACTGCTTGCTTATCTTACCTTGCTCTCGGCTCAGGCTGCGAATATTGCTGGAATCGTCCATTGGTGTATTCCCAAAAGAGACAGAGCTCCATGTGCTGCTACAACAGGGATGGAGGGGCTGGCTTCACCCAAACTACCATCTGGAGGGCTACAACTGTCAGAGGCATGCCTCGCCCTGTGGTTGTCATCATCCGAGGTGTGATAGTAAATGCTTTGGGGGGGAATTTACTTATCCTTCCCTCTTTCTATTCCACCTTTCTCATAAAGTCTTTCTCTCTCCTCACTTTCTGTCATAAAAGCCCATCCCCTCTCTCTCTCTCACTCTCTGTGCGCTAGTGTGGCGAGTAGCAGCAAAGACAATAGTGTGGTCTTGCACACTTCTTCTTCTTCTTCTGCCTATACTATACAGACTGGAGGGAAGGGGGGTGTTGCCCGAAGAGCTTTGGGAGCACGCTCAGCGCAGTCAACCACTCACGGCTCTTGTATGAGAGTGGGAAGCACTCGGTTCAAAGCCGATCACCTGGGAGAACGAGCGCTATTAGATGGAGGAGGAAGGGAGGGAGAAGTGGAAAAGAAGAGAGAGTAAAGGGAAGGGGGGGAGGGAGAACTGAAAGGGAGGAGCAGGAGGAGGAAAGCAAAGAGAGGAAATGGACTGAAATGCATCTGCTGAGATAAAGGGGAGGAGAGTGAAGAGAACGACGGAAGAAAGGGATGCGCTAAGCATGAAGGAGGCTAGGTGGCTGTGATTTGCAAGTAGCAAAGAGCAGCAGCGTTCAGTGTGCATGTTTTATTCAGCGCTCAGCTTCTGAGAGAGAGGACCAGCCAGGCATGGATGGGTTTGTCCCAGCAGTCGTCCAGGACAGAGGGAGACAGATGGGGGGGAAATAACAAACAAGAGAAGAATAAGATGAACTTCTTTCCACTTCTATGATTTGGGTCTGAGGCCAGTGGGACAGGAAGCAGCCATAAACTTATGACAGAAAGAGTCTGTAGAGACTTGAGGCAACTTCGAGGAAAGTCTGGCTTTAGAGTAGGGCTGGGTGTATCACCTGATATATAAAGGAAAATAATTGTCAATTTACTTGGTAGCAACAAATCAAACAATGTCTTTTGAAGCGCTCATTAATTTGTACTGAACAATAAACAGAAAATTGTAAATTATGACTCTTTTTCAATAAGGGAACATTTTGGAAAATTGTGACGGTGTGTATATATGGAGTTGCAGTCAGGCCATGGTTAGCCCAGCTTAACATAAACACTGACTCTTTCTAAGGTTTAAAAATATACCCATCAGTAGTGTTGGGCAGCTACTTTGAAAACGTAGTGAGCTAAGCTACCAGTTACTCTATCCACAAAACTACCCACAGGGAAATATTGCAAGCTAAGCTACAATAAAATGGAAAAGCTCCTTCTATTTTTTTTACTTCATGTCAAATCTGTGTTTTCTCAGAAATAAGAAAAACTGTCAGCCAAATGAATAGGCAGGCAAAAACATGTTCAGTTGAACTGTTTATTATTAAAAAAAACAGGCTTAAATTAAAACTTTCTTCCTTTTTTTCTTTTCTTTTCTTTTCTTTTCTTTTCTTTTCTTTTCTTTTCTTTTCTTTTCTTCTTTCACCCTCATTTTTAGGGTCTCATGTACCCACACAGATCTCCATTTCCCTGTGTGGTATGCCTCGCATTTTGCAACCTGTAAAATGCTTTCTGTGTGATCAGGGCCTTAAGTTGTCGTATCTGTTGACACAGAGAAAGCCTTTGACGAAGTCTCATGGACCTATCTGTTTTTATTTTTTGTCCAAAATGGTTTGACTTTTGAGACAGTTTCACTTGTTAAATTCAGTCGCTTCACACTTCTCCTCAACCATCTGTGTACACAAAAAAAGCTACTTAATGGAAATTAAGGGTAAAAATCTGGATTTAAGGAATTAAATTGATTAGATTAGACTGAAAGTTACTGTCATTGCACAAAGTACAGGTACTGAGACTAGAAGATTTTTTTTTTCACCAGAGAAGAAAAGAAAAGATGTGGGTCTTTATTCAGCTACAGAGTGGATTATGAGAAAGATTGGATCCAGTGTTCCTGATGCTTGGCCCATACTAGGGACTTAAAGTAAACTGATGCCTCTGGTGTATCTTATAATACAATTTCTGTTGTATTCTGTAGTTTTAATAGAGATTTTCCATACTTTAAATTCAGTTTCAAAAGCTTTCGGTCATAGAAAGTAAATAATGCACCTCTGACAGAGACACTGTATTGTCAGTATCTGTTGTCAGCAGGTTCAGTCTGAATCGCTTTGCCTTGGTCTTTATTGACCCGTACTGGCTAATCATATCACAGTGGTGTGGTCACAGTACACACACATAGTGTCATGGTAATCGGGGTACATCACCTTCAAATAAAGAACACAATTTATGACATTTTCAGCAACTTCCAGCTATTGCATGAATATTACAGCCGGGATTGTAAATTGTCTCACCTCATGCATGCTTCATGAGGCAGGGACGAGTCAACTAACCTCTGCTCCTCTCAACATGCATTTTCAGAGACCCTAAGCTGCTCTTCAGCCTTTACAAAATCATAACGCAGAACCCCAGGTGCTGCACCCGAACTTGCGCTTCAACCAAAAGTCAAGCTTCATTTATCTATCGGAGTCTTCTTTGTACATTAGCGTGCAACACCTCCTGCTGCATGAACGAGCTTTGGGCATGCTACAGTAGCTGTCCACTGAGTCACAGCATAGTATAGCAACAGGACCTGTTTTACACAGCCCGGCCCTCAGGCCGTCTCTGACACAGCTACACATTGTATGGAAAAAGAATGGAAGCAGCCCATAAGGGCGAGTGTAATGGTCTCTTAAGTGTGTTTGCATGTGTTTGGGTTGGTAGTGAGGGTTGGGATTAGGGCCCTGAGGGATATAAAAAGGCTTTAGTTGGGGGTGCGGGGCTGTATTATGTACCTTTCTCTATCATTTAAGTGGGACAGATTATGTAAAATATGACTATGGCTAGGGAAGAGAGGCAACAACATGTTGTATGAGTATCAATACATTGATGAAAATTATTAGCTAGGATGTGTGCATAATTATAAAATAAATGTTGAATGTAAACACAATGTAGTACTGATCAATTTATGCTGCATCTTATCCATAATATCCCCACACTCAGCATGGCAATAATGGAAATGGTAACATAATAATGTGTAGCAAGCTAACGTGTACCATAAACATCATTACATTACATGTATATGGTAAACATTAACCCTAACATATACTAATTACTGCTAAGTAGTTACTGCTAATAGTTCACTGTAGCTTCAAATAAATGTTACTTAGACAGGTGGAAATAGGGTATTTGTTGGGAACTCTCTTTAGTGGCGGATTAATCCACATTTTGTTCTTTTGTGGCAGCAGGATCTGTGTGTGTTCATGGTGATGAAGAAACATGTCACCCAGTGAAATTCTGTGGCTCACTGCTGTATTTTAATAGTTGTTGGATTTCACTGGACAATTGAGCTCTATGGCAGAGGAAGAAGATCTATCAGGCTTTCATACACATACAATACTTGTGAGTAGATACACTCATAGTTGGACTTTAGTAACCTCATGGTATTTCCTCCAGCACCACTTTCAGGCCAAATCTGCCACTAGTTCACATAAAATGTCAATGTCTAATGAGCACATTGCCATGAAATTAACTGAGCACGTTCATGCTCCCCAGACGATAAACACTGATGATTTTCTACATTACAACAGATTTCCTGAGAGACCACCTTCAGGTCTGATTTTTTATGATGTGCACAAAATAATGGTCTGATTTGCATACCATTTTATGTTGATATTCAGAGGCTTTAGCAGCTGAATGCTAATGTTTTCAGTGGCCGCTGATTGTTCAGGTAACGATTTCTACGTGTACAATTATGTTTGAAACTCTAGTTTGATGGGATGTGCAGAACAACACACAAGAAATACAGCTTATGATACTGCTTCATAAGTATGTGTTGTGGGAAAGAATATTTTCTCTAGTAATATGAGTGCTAAGTAAAACCTTTAATGTGTCTCTCAGACCTGTATAAAGGCCACACTAATTTCCCATTACCTCATAACTACAAACAGCTATTGTGGAGGCCAAGTCGTGTGCATATGTTTGATGTGTCAATTTTTCATATTACCACACTGATTTCAGTAAGTAGCAAAAACTGTATTTTTATTTAGCACCCAGCATCAGTTTGGTTTCTCAGTTTTTGTGACTGGGATTTAGATCCAAGGTCAGGTGGAGGGTTTGACTCCTGTTGTTTTCAATTGCTCTCAATGACTCTCAATGACTGTGTCTATTACCAATGTGTTTTCAGATCTGCCACCATGGTTTGCTTAGATTTAGGCAACTACTGTAAAACTCTGTTGACTGATGATGAGATGTGAAACATACAATCAATGCCAGGCACTTTGTATGTCCGAGCATCCATCTCTACCTCTTGCCAAACTATTTTTGTATCATTATCACATTTCACACAAAAAAATTGTCATTTCAAACTTTTGAGCCACTTAAATTCATTCATTAATTTACTGGGATTAGCAGATGCTAAACATGGGCACCAAATGGCAGAGGAATTACTCAGTTAAGCACCCCAGGAGCTGAGCAGAGAACCTATGAATATACAAGAGTTTAGAGATATCTAGAATTTAAGGGATCCCAAACAAACCTTGCTTAAACTGCCCAGAATTTTAAGCAATCTCCTGAGGCTAATTTCCACCATGGTCCCTAACATTAACCGTATAATGCACTTGGGCAATTTTGGTTATCTTTTCTCACCATAAATTACTGGTTAAATACTGAAAATAACGATGCAGATACAGATACATTTTTGAATATTCATCTTCCCCTAACCTTAACTACATGCTAGGAGCCTACCTCTGGGACACAGTCCACAAATTTTTAATAGGTAAGTATTTTTAATAAGTTTAAAGATATCTGATTTGCAAAAACATACAATGCCAACATTTGTTGCAGTGATGAGGTTGCACTACCAATGTGGTGTATCAAATATAAAAGTTCACACATACATCTGGTCTATGAAAACTTAGGCACTTGCACTTCTGCTTTTGTCTGAAGGCTAATTAACAGGCTCCCAGTAAGTGTGCTGAGCTTCTAAGCCAATTTTTGTAGTGGCTAAACAGTGGTACTGCAATTTCTGGGGTCCATGACATGATGCCCTGTGACCCAAAAAGCATTTTCTCCATAGACCTACATTGGAAAAGAGACATCTGTAAATCACTGGATACATTTTTTTGAGCCACTCATCCCCCGTGAAATGATTTGTTTCACTATCAGGATTTATTCCATTTGATCCAATAACATTTGGAAATTCTAGAGGAGCTGCGAGATTAAATCTTTTTTATCTCCATTCAAGTTAGCGGACCGCTAAACCGGAAATAAGCCATTGGGGCGGTGGAGGTAAGACGCTTGCCCGCACTCGGTTGCGCACAGCTGCCATAAATCTCCAGTGTGCCTACTCTACGATGAGGAAGCAGTGCCGATAATCTGAATAATTTTATAGGCGGCAGTTGAACCATTTTGGCTTTATGTGCCACTGAGTAACTCTCATAGGACTGTATGGGGCCCTGCGTTCAAGGCTGTATTCAGATCACCAACCTTCATTACTTCTGTAATGCATTTAGCAAAGCAAAGTTGTAGGATATTACTGTATTTTGTTGGAGACAGAGTTGCAGCCCACCCATTAAACCCAATCAAATCTGTACTTCACCTCACAGATTCCTGACTTCTAGACAACTGCACATGCACTCAACTGTAGTGTAACTGTGCTGCTTTTATGGCATAGAATTTTCATCTGGAGGTTCTGACCAGCTACTGTAGTTATGCATGTTTCCATATCTGTAAGTTCAGTATAAATCTACACTGGTGTAATTTCTCAAAAAGGTAATAGTAGGGTGCACAGCTGGACATTTTCTAACAGTAGTAAATTCATTGTGATACATGGAGATTTGATGATGATACTTTCAGTATCCTTTTTTCCTTCTTGCGCCCGTCTATCTCTTTGGGTCATGATTCAGCAGCAGGCCACTGTTGCTATTTGAAGGCTGTGGGTACATGGTTATACGCAGGAGCACGAACGGCTAAAACCAATCAATGTGAGGCTTCATGGTAACACTTGATGTCACTTCTGGGTCGTCTGTGCCACCCCATCCATTATCAAGCAGTGCAGCAGGTTATCTCCTGAGCTCCTGTAAAAGCACTGAATTGATAAATTTGCAGTGGAGCAACGACTGAGAGAACACAGATCTATAGTCTCCTGGCCAGCCACTGGTGTCCAGTGATGTGGGAGAACAAAAAGCGGCTGCTACTGACACTTTGAAACCTGATAAGAAGTCTTAGAAACCACAAAGACACTGTCAGGGTCACCAGGGAGCCTGTTTCTGTTCTTTTTGAGCCTGCTTTTTCCACTGTGAGAAACCAAGCAGAATATTGACTGACTGACTCACAAGGGAAGGTCACACTTCAGCAGTGGGAACAAAAAAAATTAAAATACCACTGATGACTACGTTTCCATTCAAAACTCACTCACAAGACTAAAATGTAAGTGGATTTTGACAAGCAAGTGTGAAATTAAGAGGCAGTGCCACAGAAATTTCAGTAAAATTTACAATTCCCATTAAGTCTGTCTAATTCTGGGTCTACACTATAATTTACATAAAATTATAATGTAGGGTTTGAAGGTTCTCTCATCCTTTGGCTGTGTCCCACAGTATCCAGGCCCCCTCCCTGGAGTTTGGGCTGCCACACTTGGGCCCAAACAGAGATGATTGATTTATCGTTGTCATTTACAGTCATTACATACATCACAAATTGCAAAGGATGCAAACACAACACAGCTGATGTACACTGTTGTCCTCTGTAAACACTTAAGTCTCTGACTCCTTAGCTCCTCCCACCTACATTACCTCCACTACACCCTCTAATTATATGCTATGGAGCTGCGGTCACAAATGCCCCCTGCAGCTCATGTCAACTGCCCCCACCCAGCCCAACCACCCCCATCCTCAACCTAAATCACACCCAATGTCCCCTCAAGTGACCCCCTCACACTACCACACACACACAGGCACCAACACACTCATCTGTACATTATTCGCCCCATTAACCCTTCTCACTCAAGCTTTTCACCCCTTTAAGACATGGATGGATTGCTGTATGGCAACTGGACACAGGCCCCAGGGGCCAGAAGTGTCAGGGGCCCCTCTGGCCCTCACCTGCAAATTGTCACTCAAATTGACGCATATTGAAGACAGAGACTGACAATGACCATAAAAAGGCACAAAAGACCACAGAGAGATACATAAATTTAGTATACGCACGGGAAAACAACCACAAACAGACACAAAACAGTCAAAAAGACACAAAATTATCCCAACAAGACACAAAATGACATCAAAGAAATGCAAACAGCAAAAAGAAAGAAAAACAGAAAGCAGAACGTTTTGCTCTGATTATGTCTCATCATTTAGGGACACTTTAACCTCTTCTGTCTTCTAACAAGTATTGTCTTACACTTGTATTGCACTTTCTTGCACAATTAAGAATGTAATAATAATAATAATAATAATAATAATTATAGTAATAATTTGGTGAAAAACCATCTTGGATGGTGACAGAACTCTACGATGTAAAAATGTGTCTTTTTGGGAGAGGCTTTGACATGTTCAGCAAACTGTTTCTTACATGTTATGAGTAGGGATATGGGAAAGATGGAGGTTAATAACCTCACTAAGATGAGTGCAGGGGCCAGCTGCGCCCTCCGTGGATTTCTTATTAAATGTGTGTATTTGTACATGTATGTGTGTGTTTGTGTGTGTGAAGTGCAGGTGGCCTGAAGCAAATGAAAAGAGGTAAAGCACACGCTCCAGGCCATTCAGGGTTAGGCTGAGGGTCACAGGGTAAAAAAAAAAAAGCCTCCATATTAGGGAACTGAATATGTGCTATAAAAGTTATGAGCACTGACAAGCTGTTGGATACAACAGGATCAACTATGTATCATGTGGCATGCAAGAACCAAGAACACCCATTAAGAGCAATTCAAATAATCATTTTTGCTTTGTAAAGCAGAAAGTCTCCATTCTTACTGCATGGTAACAACCCCTGGGACTAAAAGAATGAAGCCAATTCGGAGGTACCAACATGGCAGTTCCTCTAATGGCCACTTCAAGCTGGCAACAAGAGTGAGTCAGTTCCCACAGACATTAACCATTGGTGTAACTGTACCCCTCTTACTAAGCTGGCAGCTAGCATTAGGGTGAGCTCCAGTGTTAATCCATCCATTTTCTAATGATGTTTATCCTCTTGAGGGTCGCAGGGAGCTGGAGCCTATCCCAGCTGACATTGGGAGAGAGGCAGGGTACACCCTGGACAGGTCACCAGACTATCACAGGGCTTACACATA
>JAPZEB010000002.1:2323951-2345770 GCA_029783705.1 Chaetodon striatus
TGAGACTGATATCATTAACTGGCTATCATTTTTCCCTTTTTGGGAATGGTGCCCCACGAGGTGATTTAATGTTAATTTAGTCTTATTATTTAACATAATTAATAATTATCGCTAATAATTATTAATTATTTCTGATAGCCAGTTTGATACTTAAATTGTAGATTCCGTACATTTATGGTGCCGCTGTGTGAAGCCTATTAATGTAGATTCCCTTAATTAATGGTGTCACTGTACAAAGCCTTTAAGTGTGGATTTCCTACAGTTTGGTGCCCCTTGATGAGGCCTAGTATTACAATTCCCAACATTAACAAACAATCACAATAGAACCAACAAGACGAAGAACAGAGCCCTTAATTCTCTTCGAGTCTTCCGAAGGGCAATATTTCTAATATTAATGCTATTAATCCAGCTCTCAAGGCTAGTGTTTGTAGTACTGACTGAATTCAGCCGTGTTTGATGCGGGTACATTACTGTATGTATGAGATCGATGTCTGACTGCTCAGTGAAGGTTTCATTCATGAAGCTGAAACCCTGGAGGCTGAAAACCAGGCTCACTTTACAGCCAATGGTACTGTTGTTACATTGTGGGAGTCTCCTTTTCCTGGTGAAAAATACACACTATTGATACCATAAAGATTGACTTTCACATAATGTCACAGTTCAGTCTCTCAGAGCCCACCAACAACAATTACAAGATAACTTACTCCCTTCAAATAACTTAACAAGTGTTTTCATAAATAGCTTGAAGGAGTTGGAAGAAGGTACTTCAGGTTGTAGATGCATTGACTCAACTTTTTGACCCGTCTTTTGGTATACTCATGCAGTGATTCTTAAATGTCATTGTCGGCAACATGTCACTTGTCTGCACCTTTGTCTAAATGTGCTGTTGCCTGTCTTGGCCAGGACACTTGTAATTGGAGGTTTTTAATCTTGACAAGGCTTTGCCTGATTGTCTAAGTTGTAACTGTGTTGGGGTGCTCCTTTTATGCAGTGTGTTCCAGCCATTTAGTGCAGACATGCCTCCTCCCCAAACCACACCCCCAATTAGTGCCAGATTATATGAGGCCCTTGGTGGCTGGGCTCATTCTTTTGGCTCCTGTCTTCTTCCCTGTTGTGGCTGGTTGTTATCAGATATGTAGTAGATTTCGTCTGGATGAGCCAGTGCCTTTGACCCTGTGGACTTCGTTGCTTGCCTTTCATTTTTAGCTTTGCTCTGATCTATTACCTGCACACAATGCATGTGGAAACCCTGTCGTCCCGCCCATGAGTAATCCTGTTAGTACCTTATATTTGAGGTGGTAAGTAGGGTTCCAATGCAAACAGTTTGGTATGCAGCATGGTGAGCCCCTTTAATTCTGTTTTCCCTTGTGTAGGTTAACCTGTTGCTGTTTTGCTATCTTTGTTTTGCCGGTTTGTACTTATTTTTGTTATTAAACCAGCTAGGTTGTTTAGTTGTAATTCTTTTTGTACATGTTGTTTTCTTTCAGTGAAGTAGAGTGCCATCTTGTTGGGAGGCTAGGCACCTATGGTGAGGTATCTGCACTTAATGCATGTGAGTATAAGCACCGGGACACAAATGTAGATTGCATTATTATTGCCATGAGAATTGCTGCCTTGCACTTGAGCTGAATAGGTGGTGGCACCCCTGGGCACCCCTCATTGAAGTCTGCCTCCCCATGATTGGCCTCTGCTCACATCCCCTAGTTTTGAATGGTTTAGCTTTGTGCTGGACTGGATATTTTATCTAAGTTTGCAATTTCAGATTTTAAATAAATAAGCTAATTGCAATAAACAGTATTTTAATTCCCCTGTGGTGGTGTTTATGTTGATTTGACTACTGTTTTTTTTCTCCCAGCACTTTCAGTCCCTGCTTATTTGCTCATTTTTGCAACAGGCAATAAAAGTTTTGGTTTATTTTGACTTCACGTCTGTCCTTTTTTCAAAAACAAGCCTGTGTGCGCTGTTCCTAATTTTGGAATCAATTTTAGGTTCCCCTAAAAAGTATTTCCTGGGGTGTAATTACCCCAGGTGACATTGTCGGTCCTCCTCCTATTCTTTTCACTTATCCTCCCTTGCTACATAAATAAATAAATAACCAGGATGAGTGGTTAGAGCTGGGGCTGTGTATTGAAGTTCAGTTTATTCATCACACCAACCAATACTTTAAGTTACTTCACTTCATCAAACACTGGTGCCATTCAGGAGTACAGGCAAGGTGCCTGCCAAGTAGCAGACCACTGAAGGCCACAGTCTGAGACCAAAAGACTGTTTTAGTGAGTCATCACTGTTACCTGTAACTCAATAAGCACCAGACATGGATGTTTTTTAGCAACCCATCACTGTTTACATTAGCTATAGAGGCACCAAATGTGGGTGTTTTTAGTGACTCTTCACTGTTTTACAAGCAGCTTTTTGGGGATCCAAACATGGGTGTTTTAAGTGACTTAAGTGACTTCAGTCACTGTTTTTCCAGCAGTTTTATAGAAACAAAAAGTGGGGTGTCTTTAAGGGACCCATCTCTGATTTACAAGCGTTTTTGTTAGGCACCCAGCATGGGTGTTTTTAGTGATCCATGGCTGTGTTTCCAGTGGCTTTTCAGACATGATTCAGACATGAGTGTTTTAGTGACACATCACTTTTTTCCAGCTGCATGTTAGGCACCAAATGCAGCCATTTTGTAGCGGCCCCTTGCTGTTTTTTTCAGCGGGGATAGTGCCACAAGATGTGGTTATTTTCTACGATGTCACTGTATTTCCGTCAGGGATAGTGCCAAACAAACCAGGTATTTTAAGTCACAAAGTGATCTTTCCCTAACCATTACCAAGTTTGCCTGAACTTAACCACAGCATTATTGAAAACGTTTCAACACATCCACTACATAATAACATGCAAACATAACATATCCAAAAAAATGGCCCACAAAAAAGGCCAACATTTTTTCTGGTGATTGGGTTAAAATGCAACAAACTTTCCTGTTCAAAGCATGCAGATGAGCTACCTGTGGTGTCACTCTGACGTCACTTGGGTAATTTGACAAAGCTCCTCCGAGTCCACAGAAGACTCAGGCTGTGACTGCTTTCACAGGCCGAGCAGTACTCTGCATGACATGTATACAGACAGCAGTGTATTCTTTCAGTGTAAGCATCAATTAAGTGTCATGTCCAGGTTGCTCTGTTGTCACAATCTTTTCAGTAAAGCAGCTGAATCAGAAAATATTTGCCTTTGAAAAGATTTTTGTAAGATCTGCTGTAGTCAGATCATTTAGTAAACAATAACAGTGAAATTGAATCAGTGCTTACTTTGATAGAGGTCCCGATGCTCCACTTTGGGAAGAGATGGATTCAATTCAGGTCAATTTAAAGAGGGTTTAATAACAGATTACCCTTGGCTATGGTCCTGTTCAGATCATTACAGCACAAGAGGCTGATTAATACTGTAGGATGTGAAGAGGGCTGTTCATGAGTTTACAATGGAACAAGACAGTCGGAAACACACAATCCATTAAAAAAAACAAACAAAAAAACATTCAGCCACTAGATGCGAAGAAGAATGAGCTGATTCACTAAAGCCCAATAAAATGTATTCAAGGACATGATCCTAATCATTTCATTTGTTAAAAGTTTCTGCACCGTATTCACAGCAATGATTTAGGGACTAGTACATACACACACACAGGGCCAACTGAATTAACAACACAGCAACACAGCAAACTAATAGCTCATACCAACATCACACTTTTTTATTATACTGTATATTAGCCATCTATCTGCTGCGCATGATTATTCTGATGTTGAGCAGATACAGCCCAAGCATTTTGGGATCCTACACAGATCGAGTCAAACTCAATTAAGATGTCTTTTATCTGCAAGAGTCAGCACATGAACAGTTTATTTCAATGGATATAGAGGGAGAGTACAAGAATAACTGAAGCAGCGGTGTCAAGGGTTTATATAATCACAACACCCCCTGTTGGAAAGAAGGTGGGAAGCAGAGATGAAATACACTGAAGTAAAGTTACTGGTGCTTGATTAATTATGTAGGCTTGTCACATCCAATATTTTGCCTCCTAACTTAGTATAAAAATTTCCAGCAAGGAGTCTTAGCTTAGGGGCTTTAGGAAAATTCTCAGAGCAATTTTGAGCATGAAAGGGACAGAAACTTTGACCTTGTTGTGGAGCTGTGGTTACTGTCCGTCTGTTACTGCATTGCCTATTTCTCACCTCAAATGTTTTCAGAAACACATTTTAGCTCACTGTATGACTGTAATTTGAGAACTTTGTTACCAGCAGGTTGTCATTTGTTTCCCGTTTCAAAACAACCAATCTCACATTATGTCACCCACCAGTGGGAGCGTTTATTAGTCCTGTGTGATGTTGTAGATTCTGTTAGTTGTAGGTTTTCTACCTTTTTTGAGCAAAAGTGAATGCCACTAATTTCAAAAGTATTTGCTCTTTCTGCTGCATAGACAGCCCAGTTTTATGGAGGGACCATCTTTCCAGCGGTGAAATACTTTTTAATGATGGGCAACCATTTCAAAAACTTGCAAATGACAGCTTATTAGCCATGTGCAAAGTTGTTCCCTGCCTAAGGGTTGATGCGGCTGTAAAATCTTACATCTCACCCCTTTAATGTAAATCTTCCATTTGGGTCTCTAAATGACTTCTGTATAAAGGGTTAACATGAGATAGTAAAGCTCAGTCACAGAGACATTTGTTTTTTATGGCCAGGCTAATGGACTGCAACCTGTCCATGGAGTTTGTTTTGAGTGAACCCTGGGGCTTCAGAGCCTGAACCAGACAAATCACCAGGAGGAAACAGTCATTTCAGTAGCAGGATGGCTCAGTCACTGTCACTGTCAGAGGCACAGCTGATGTCACTGCATCATTTGTTGTTAAATTGTAATTTAATTCAAAAACCAATTCGCCTTCATCTTCATTATGTGTATTCTGTAGTTATGTAAAATTCACCTGTTTGATGTATAAAGGCTGTTATGTAACTGTGCACACTCTGCCCATGCAGAAAAACATGTCTATAATTTATAGTGTTTGTAATGAAGAGCATTGTTGTATAAGATTAGTGCTGGCTTGCCAGTTTGAGCGACCCATAATGTGAAAGAGCATGAAAAGTAGCATCCCATGAGGCTTTCAAATGTGGGGCATGGCTGCGTGTTGCCAGCTGAGATTGCACATTACACTGGAACAGCCAGAACTGCAGAGACAACTGGAGAGCATCTGCAAAGTGCACATCGGGGCAGGGGTAGTGCTGAAGTCTGGTCTCAGGGCTGAGTTAGCATGTAAATGTTTTCACAATGTAGAAAAGAGCATCAATCCCAAGATCCCAAGCCCAAACTATGGAGTCAACCTTCGCATGTCGCGAGTTTACATCTAGGAGACAATGCCAGCGATGACCCTCTCACCTGCCTTCATACTTTGTCACCCATGCATGTCCCTGCAGTTCAGATGACGAGATCAGCGAGTGTTCCGTGCATATGCAGATCTCTGGCAGCTCCGAGAAATTCCTTGGCAATTTTACTCTCTAACTGGGCACGAATCGACGTAGTGTTCCCAGGTGGGGTACACAATGCTCTCACTAATCAAACCTACTGGACTGTGTTGTCAAATACACTGATCTATGCTGGAGTCCCTGATGGGAACGTTTCAATAGTGTTTTGAGTTGTAATTGTCTTAGCCTCATCAGTATTTTGACTCTGACTTGTCTCAGCAAAGGTGTTCTGACTCTGACTTCTGTCAGTCTCATTGGCGTTTTGAGTCTGACTTGTCCCAGTTTTGTGAGTAATAGTCAGACTTGTCTTGGTCTTAAGTATGTTTTGACACATCTGTCTCATGGGTGTTTAAAGAAGAATATGGCAGGACTTCAAGGATTGTGAATGTTTCTGCCAGTTCTAGAGGGCAAAGAGGAAGACGCTGTGTAAGCAGAAGAGACAAAGTGTGTAATGAAATGGGGGAAAAGTACACACTGCCTCTAATGCTGCAAATCTATCAGGTTTGTCTTCCTCGAACTTTCTTAGACCTATTTTTCTCAGTGTCTCTTTCACTGTGCATGGTTGTGTGACTTTTTCTTTCTATCAGTCTTTTTCGCTCTGTCTGTCTGTCTGTCTGTCTGTCTGTCTCAGCCATCACTCACACTGTCTGCTGGGCCAGGCCATCCTGAGCTGAGGACTCGCTTAATGGTGCACCTTAACCTAATGAAGAACTCAGCTGGATGGAACTGTCACTGTATTATTCATGGTGACCCCCTTCACTGTGCACACCACACACGCGCACACACACACACACACACACACACACACACACACACAGATACACATACACACAATGTTCCGCATTAAATTTTGAAGAGCCGGCCAGTTGGGTACAGAATCCCACAGTAACCATGTCTGACTTCTTCCATCCTCTTCCCAATTCTTTCCCGTTTTCCTCCTCGCATCATCTTCCTCATCTAACTCTTTTCTTCCTTCCCTCATTGTTTTTGCATCTCTTTCCCTGTCTCTCTTACACTCTCTCCTGTCACCTTGCATGTCCCTTTGCATTCTCTCTCATCTTCACCTTGTCGCAGCTGATTAGAGGTGGAAGATAATGAAAATCAAGTTTTTGTCATGGCTACGTTCAAAAATCTGTGATGTTTCTTCATGGCCGGACTGATGAATAGATCTACAATGAAAAAGTCCTTGTCTAGCGCCTGTCTTTGTCTGACTTGGGTTCAAATAGTGAGGCAGGGTTTATCCATCTCGTTAAAAATTTCAGTTGATTGGCCAAACAGTATTGATGGATCATTGGTGCATCTAGGCTTCTTTGGACTTTGTTTTTCTGCAAAGTTTAGTCAGTTTAATTCGGGGTCGTTCAATTATTTTTCTGTGTGTGTGTGTGTGTGTGTTTGTGCGTGTGTGTGTGTGTGTCTTGACCAGTTAAAGTGTATGCTTGCTTTTTCTTGGGGCACAGATCAAAGCGGTTTCATCCCCCTCTTACCAACCCAAGGCCAATGCCAGCAAAGCGGACACAATGAACCATCCGAATCCACAAAGGAGAGGAAAACAAACAGCAGAAATGAGAGGCCGGGGGGAGAGAGAGAGATAGAGAGAGAGAGAGAGAGAGAGAGAGAGAGAGAGAGAGAGAGGAACAGACATGCGGATGGATCGTTTTTGCCTCTTTTCCTCTCTAGACAGAAAATCTGCCAGAAAACAACCAAACTAGCAGTATTTCAAACACATAGAGACATGTGCATGTGCGCCTTGCTCTGCTTGGGATGACCTCCAGCTGATTTATTCCAATTTCTTAGCCTTTAAATCTCAACCCCAGACTGTATAAAAAGATGGACAGCGCTTCTCCAACCCCTCCCACTGGACAAAAATTAAACCAAAATATCTCCAATATGGCCATAACCATCTTGCGCTGGTGACTTAATGAGGAGCCTGAGTTTGTGCAGTAGCAACCTCCGAGGTATCGAGTTCCCACCTAAACCCAGCAATTAAGAGCACTGACTGGCATACACAGCTGTCAGTCATAACATCCACCCCCCCTTTGTAAAGTGTAAGATAACTAATTAATACTAAACTTATCAGAACTGTACTTTGATCTTTTAGTTTGGCCCATGTCCCATCTGCAACTACAGTCTATAATCTAACCACATATCCTCATAGAGGTAATGACATTATGTCATTAAGGTAAAGTTGTGTAATTAACGTAAAGTTACAGAGGTTAGGTTTAGGCAATTAAAATGACTGTGGCTAGGTCTAGGAAAAGAAACCAGGAAAGGATGTACCTTAAAATGTCTTAAAGTTCGCTCAAAGT
Organism: Chaetodon striatus; assembly: GCA_029783705.1. Lineage (NCBI taxonomy): Eukaryota > Metazoa > Chordata > Actinopteri > Chaetodontiformes > Chaetodontidae > Chaetodon > Chaetodon striatus. Next base: position 2,331,760 of record JAPZEB010000002.1, read on the forward strand.
TCATATGGCTCTGAACGGGAAAGTTTTGGGGGGAAGTCCTTGGTTTTGTGACCCATCCACCACCCCAACCTGCCTCCTTAAAAACGAATTTGAGTGCATTATTTTTTGTAGGAGATCTGCTTGCTCTCTGCCTCAGGCTTTCCTCATTTATGTGTGGAAGGGCAGAGAGGTATGTACTCTCCACCTTAGGCTTTCCTGCACTTTCTCTTTCTGCAGAGAGGTCCCAGAACAGAGCCATAATGCCAAATATAATACTGCACTGTATAATACCTTGAAATACATTTCTACACTGGTCCCTTTCAAGGAGAGCTAAGTTTCCTAAGTTCCTAAAAAGTTCTATGAGTTCATTGCAAAATCCCAGCGGCAGAAAAGTGCTATTTACCTTCTGTCAGTGTTGAACACTGCAGCCTTTTTCTTAGATAAGAAAAGACATGCACTTCTTTGTTCAGTGACAAGCTGTGATAAATGAGTCTTGTATGTAGAGCATTGCCTTGTGTGTTGTATGCATTTAATCACACTGTAACTGGGTTATATTTGGCATGCCGATCAGTACCATAGTGGCATCAAAGGATCTGTAGTTGCAGATGTTCACAGTGTAGACAGAGTCACCCATGTGAAAGATGGCTTCTGTGTGTAATTGGATTGCATGGTTTTGCTCCCGTATGTGGAATAAGTCCAACATGGACCCAGTTTGATTTAGCACAAGTGGATTTTTGCACAATACTGCAGTTGTATGGTATTCAGTAGAAAAGAGGGTGCATACACACACTCTGCTAAAGTAAATGCAAATTAGAATGTGGTTTGTTTGCAGCATGCGGGGTTTTTGTTAGGAGAGCCACAGCCATTTGCCTTGTACACCTGAGGGACTAATTATTTCTTCTCCTAGAGGATTAAAGCACAAAAAACATATAAATCACAAAATGTTCTGAAGCAGAAAGGATGGAAGTGATTGTCTGGATGAGCCACCTTTAAAGCCGACATACAGAGACATATCAGCGCAGTCTTAACAGATGGGTGAGTCCTGTCTCATCTCAGTTTAATGGCTTGTTTTCTGGTTTGGTTACAGGCAGCCTGCAGGGATAGCAGTGTCCAAACTGTAATGCTGAAGCCAAAGACAACCCTTACATGTGCGGCTTCAGGTAGACACTGAACATTTCCTCCTCTTTCTTTTACCTGTCAGCTGGATTAGTTACAGGTCCTCAGGTCAAAAGACAGAGCAACCAAAATCAAGCAAATAAAAATGATAGAAAAAATAACAAACAGCAGATGAAAGCTAAAGAAAATGAGACACTATGATCATAGCGCAGCCACCCCCCACCACCACCACCACCACCACCACCACCATTACCTGCTGACAAATTGGGACATTATTGTAATTACTGGCTCATAAAGGCTTATTATGATCAGTCTTGAACAGCGAGCTGTACAGATAATGAGAAATGTATTTACTTGTCTAACCATTTTCCTTCACTGTAATTGAAGCAAGGTGAGTGGCACATTAGTTTGGATAGAGAATAGTTTGTTCCAAATGTCAAGGGTGGACAGTCTTGCCTTCATGACAGGGGAAAGAAAGACAATATGAAGCACAAACAATTTGAAAGGCCAATATCCAGTGCTTTTAATCTCCAATCTTAAAAGGGTTGTTAAAGTTTTATATAGTTAATGCCATGGACAGTCATCAACATCTTTAATGGGCCCACTTATAGCATATTGATACTGATCATAATAGCTACTGTAGAAGAAGGATTAAATGAATGTTGCATTAAATTGTTTTATGACTATCTCACTGGTAGAATGAAGGAAAAGCTTCTTTTCCGTAAATAGCGGTCAGCTTGCCACTTTAACGGCCTGCTAGATGTTATGATTTCTCAGGAAAAGAACAACTCCAGGCAGAGGAAGACCCAAACAAACTGGGAGCATAATTCACAGAATTTTGTTATTTTTCTGCGAGCTGCAGACACTGAATCCTGGGCTGTAGGTAGAGGAGTTAGAAGCCACAGATGTAGAGGAGAATGGTGTTCTCGAGTCAGGAACTCCGCCAGCCAAGGCCAATGGTGCATTCATGCGCTCCTCGGACAGTTGTTCGTCCAAGTTTAGGGTGTTAATGAGGTTTAGGTTGTAATGTGGAAACAACATGGATGTCACAAAGATAAAAGGTTGTATTTTATTGCTCTGAGAGTTAAAATAACTTGTTTATAATAAAGAGCAAAGGAAACAGATTACATGTATCACCTCGAAAGAATCGGACTGCCCATCACGAGTGCTACAAAAATAATGTTATTATATGCGTGCTGTCCCTCCACCTTTAGCCTCATCAAAATAAATCAGAGTGCACGGTACCTATGAAAATATGAGGAGGTCTTAATTATGATGCTCCTTACAGATAGAACGAATTACAAAGTTAGAACCTCCCATTCTTGTTGAAGATATTCAAACATTATAATCATTTTGAATGCCTTGTGATAATTTACGTGGAAGTAAAAGTAATTGTCAGTTGTGTTTGATTATTTTTGTTTTGTCTGTGCTTACATAGTCTTACCTGCTTACAGCCGTCATAGAGTCTCTCACCTATTCTGAGCACTGCTCTAGATTTCAATGTGCCATAACACTGCTTTAACCGGAGCCTGTACCTTGCGACGCGACACCTTCAGTGATGTAAACACAGTGTAATCTTGTGAGGCAGGGACACCACCTTTCCCATACCCACAGCACATGTCCCCCCCCCCCACTGTGCAGGCTGACAGATCCAGTGCCGGTAGAAACGGGACGCCCTTTGATCACAGCAACTACAGCTAACTGAGCACTGTGTAAGGTAACCATGACGACCGGAGAGGGGAGGGTACGCAGCATCCAGGGGGTGGGCAGGAGTGTTTTGTCTGAGATTGAAAGTGAAAGGAGGTGAGGATAGTGTCAGGTGTGCTGTAGCTCAGAGTAACATCTCCTAGCGCCACACACACTTCCCACTCCAGCAGCTAATCGCACATTCCTGCACATTCTGCAGTAGCACAAATGTACTCATCATTGTATTGACCATTCAGTTGATTTGAGCACTGCCCTCTTGTTAGGCTGTCTAGACTGGTTGCCACTCAACAACACACCCAACAACTCAAACCCAAACCCCATTAGCCTGTTGAACGAATGGTCAATACAAAACCTTTTTCACAGCACACACATTTTGACTTCTCACAATTGGAAAAAGCACAGGTAAAGCTAAGAAACTGGTATGGGCCAGATTTGTGTCTTTCTTTCAGACCCCTGCAGAACTTAATGCAGGGTTCTTAGAGTCTGCTGTGTTGGCTGCTGCTCATCATACCTCAGCTTGACAAATTTATGATTTTCTGGCCCCAGGAATTGCTAAGGATTGTGAAAAGTGGTAAACAAAAACTCCAGGCTTCCAAATATTGCTTTGTCACATAGACAGCTTAATGTTTTTCAGTGTGCAAACACTGAGGTATGCCCTTAGGGGCTGGAGCAGCCTCACAAAGGTTATGAGATGTGCCCAGTGTTTTTATTTTATAGGTGGTCATACAAAAAGCATTTTTTTCTGTTGCCTTTCAACATGTGTAAAAATTTTGTCAACTATTACAGTACTGATTCTTCACATTATATAAATTATTTTCTCTCTCCTACATGTTTTATCTTCACTTTATTTTCATCTCCATGTAAAGAACATTTTGTTTCTCCTGGATATAAGATGTACTTTATAAATTAAGCATTTTGGCAGCACGGGTGAGTTTGCATGTTCTCCCAGCATTGGTTTTCTCCAGGTTAATTGGTGACTCTAAGTTGGCCGTAGGTGTGAATGGTTGTCTGTCTCTATGTGTCAGCCCTTTGACAGTCTAGTGACCTGTCCAGGGTGTACCCTGCCTCTCACCCAGTTTCAGCTGGGATGGGCTCCAGCCCCCCAACAAACCTTAACAGGATAAGGGGTTATGGGAAATGAATGAATGATGACTGAATAAATTAAGTTTGCCTGACAAAGGAAGGTCAAAGCTGCTGGTTGAATTTCAGTAACCACGGCTGTTAAAGGGAAATTTTGCCAGTTTTTTTAACCAGCTCTGTGATCGCATTATGAGCAGTATGTGCATATACTTTACATTACATTGTGAAAGTAGGGGGCCTAACTTTGGCCCTGTCCTCTGCCAAATCATCCAACAACACCACCAACACTTTGATCCTTTATGAGGTATCCTGAAACAATTGGAAAACTGGAAATATTCCTGAATGAAACCTTTATTCTGGTAAACTCATCAGCTGTTTTTTGTTTGTTTGTTCAGCACCATGTATTGTTAGAATGTAATAATCACTGCAACCCTCTCAAGTTTGATTGCTAGTCTTGTTACTTTTTCTACAACTTTGTGCTATAGTACGGCAGCTTACAGCTATAAAGCAGCACTGCACTGTGATGGTGCACAGCTGCAGAGGAGTAAAGTACTTAGATAATGTACTGATGTCCTTATACAACTTTGTTGAGGTCACTTATGTGCAGGAAGTTTTGGTTTGTTGACACTGAATCAACCCTGAACATCCTGGACTCTGCTCGCAGACAGACTTCCCAATTAAGTCTTCCTCCTCATCGCCTGGGGAGAGCCAGACTTCACTGAGTAGCAGATCTCCGCTCGAATTCATTGTGGGCCTTAGCGAGGCATTTGCTCGGGAAGTGGAAGTTTGGAGGACGATGAGGACGATGAGGACGATGGGGTGAGGTGGGATGTGGAGCGGGAGGTGTGATATTGGTGGAGGAGGCTGTCTGCTTGCTAATAAAACTCCAGCGGGCCACGGTCCTGCTAAGGCCCCGGCAATTAAGGCTGTGACACAGTGTGGACTGAGCCCACCATGAATTCTGTCTCGTCAATTTGCAGTGATGTTTGGATCATTGCACACACCGCAGGTCACGTATCACAAGTGGCAATTAAGGAGCCAAGAGGGAAAAAGCACTGAAAACATAACAAGCTTGGCAAGAGGGACTTTTTTTTAAATCCAGACTTATTAAGCTCATTACAGTATATTTTTAGACAAATCATCCAACTGCTCCGGCAGATCATTTTGCTAACTTTGAGTCCTTCTTACACATTTAATGTCTTTAAAAACATCATATTGACAGTATCTAAATAATGTGTCAGACTCCATTGGGGAAAACAGTCATTTAGTCATTCAACAGTCAATAACATAAAAAAGTAATCAGTTCCCAGGATATTTTAAGAATGCCATCCAATAAGCTGAGTATATCTCTTCAAAGTTAACTTTTCAAAGGTGAAATGCTCTATCAATTAGTGAGGCTAATGAGCACTAGGCATTTCAATCCTGTTCAAAAAATGTTTAGGATCAGTCTTCAAAGGTGACACCACTGGACTGGATTTTGATGAAAATTGGGGGAATGATGCACCTTGCCATCACTTTGTCACATTTGAGCATTATCGGCCAGAATGAGGTGACATATGTGATGCTGATTGGCCAGTCTCACAACATGTACACTGCATGTGGAAATGTGTAGAGATGAGGGAAAGAGGCTTTGCTTTTTTTCCCCCTGCAACCCCGATTCCCTCCCTGCCTGTGTGTGTCCTCTGTCACTGACAGCCTCACTGCCCCTTGGGCTTCACAGTTTTCATTGTATTTCTCTCTGTCTCCTGCATATTGTTTCTTTCCCTGACACATTGAATACAACAGAGCCTCCCACAGCGATGGAACTTCAGTAATGACAGTAGTCTGATGGGAGTTGGGAGATGTTCTGTTCTCAGTATGATTGCTCGGCTTTTATTTATCATTATTGGAAACGGCAGGAGACCAGTCCCGGAGGAGAAACATTAGCTCTCCAGATAATATGAAATACCATCAATCTTATGGTGGATTCCCACTGATACGGGTCCATAGCTGCTGACAGAGAGTGATCTTGAGTGAGAGTGAACTTTTGAATAAAGTCTTCCAAATGACGTTAAATTCATAAACAAGAAAATACACTCTTAACCAATTCAGTAAGTGCGTTGGGTATGTTGTGTTTAATTTTGCTGCTATAGTCTTACTTTGTCTGGTATGACCCAATTGGAATTGTACATTTCTGCAAACCACAGATATGTTACATTTGAATGTTTTAACAATGCTGTGGTTTAGGCACAAAATCCACTTAGGAAAAGATCATGTTTTGGATGAAAATACCTGGTTTGGGTGGCACAATTCTGGCAGGAAACACAGTGAAGTCTCAGTAAAACACAACCACCTAAAAAGCTGCTTGAAAATCAAAAACACCCATGTCTGGTGCCTAAAAAGCCACTGGAAACACAGCAATAACTGACTAAGAAACAATTGGTTATGATATTAGTCTTAAACAGTGGCCTACAGCTTGGCAGGCATCTCCCGTGGGTGTCACACCATCCACCATCCCCTCTAAAGTCAACTCATACACTATGTCACTTGTTGATATGATTCATATGATTCAAATGTGCAAATGTAACAAATAAGCGGTTTGCAGAAACATACATTTTTTTCTGGCAACTGGGCTAGGCTAATGTTAGCAAACCTTGGATACGTTCCTCAAGGCTCTACCTTAGGACTACTTTTTTCTCAATTTTAATGGAGTATCACTCTCTTTTTTGATTTTTGTGCACAACTATATGCAGATGATACTTTTATATATACACCAAAAGCATCTTATTAATACCAATACCAACAACGGACTGCGCTGACATTGTTTACTAGTATGCTTTTAAAACAAAACTTCATCACCTAAGTCTTATTTACGACAGACTCTACAGACATACACTAGGTTGTTTTTTTACACACCATTGCACAATGTTTGACTCTTGGATGGCTCGCTTCATATAAACGTCAATTTTACCGGCACCACTTAATTTTATAATGTTTTCACTTTAACTATCCTTATTGTCTAAAAAACGTGTTTTTGTTCGTCTTGTGTCAAATTATTCTGCATGACGCTCTGATCAGATGCTCATCCCCATTCTATCACTGAAGTAGTTGGCCTCTTCTACAAGTCCACAAAACACATGCTCACAACCCCTCCAGCAGCCCTGCAAGGATAAAGACCTGGTCCTGGACCAGTGGTTCCTCTTTCTACTTAGAGATTGATCATCAGTCTTTTCATTGTGTCCAGTCTAAGGTTGTAACTCTTTCTTTTTTCTCTCTGTGTAAATTACTTAATTTGGTTGTTTGTTTTATCATTGCTGTGTCTTGTCCTATTCTGTTTTACTATTTTTGTTTTGTTAGTGTTTGTTTGGGACCCCTGAAACATCTCTGGTTTATCCTAATATAATGAAAAATATATTTGTTTGTATCTGAGGATCCTTGAGTCCTAAATATTGATTTTCTTAAAACACAAGGTGAGATTATGTTACCTGTTTCTAACACAAACAGGCTTGTTTGTGTCAGAATGATGAAATACTCACACCTACCAAAAGCAAGTGTAAAAACCGGGTAAAGAGGAAAGGATTAATACTACATATACACAAATGAATACATAAAGAAGAAAGAAAAAACAAAATATATAAACATGTCAGGTGCTGCACAGCACATCCAGATCACTACATGCTACAAAGCAGACATCAGTACAATTCTCTGTATAAAATGTAGAAGGAGCTACAAAGAGTTGAACAGGCAGCATAGAATCCAACAGGAGAATCTACTTTTGTTCAACTAGTGTGGCAGAAAGTGCCTGAGCTCAGCATCTATTGTCCAGTTTAGCATTTTCTCGACTGTGTTACGTATGAGAGAGAGAGAAAATGCCTTTCAGAGAACTTCTTAAGCATCGCAGTCATCTCTCTAAAACTCTCTACGGGGAGCACAGAGAAGCTGACAGATAGTCTTCCATGGAGTTTCCTTCCCTCTTGCATGCTTTTTTACCTCCCTAGACACAAACAAGACGTGCCTTCACAAACATCCCTGCAGCCATCCCTTCAGCCATAAACGAACAGGAAACACAGCTTTCAAATCATGTGGCTGTTCCCTCCCACCAGGCCTTTAGCTTTTTGAAAAAGGTTCCAATTTGTTTCCCATCCATCACAATATTGCATAACCCTTTGTCTTCATCTGCCTCTAACAGAAAATATCCCTCATTTAAGGATTTTTAAACGACTGAAAAGCTTGTCTTGGAGGCTGAGCAAGCTGTCTGGGAGTCTGTTGGAGGAAGCGTTGCAGCGTGCCACCTGTCAAGGATTTTGTTGGTGTGTCAACAGAGCTGCCATCGGCAGTCAGATCCCTTCCTTTCGTAGAAGCTTATAGTGTCTTCCTGTCTCACAGCCAGCATACACAACTTCCATCTCTATTTACTAACTTCTCTCAGAAGTCACTGTGAAAGCTGGCTGTTGAAACAGACACTGCTGCCAAGAGAGACGAGCTACACCGAGCCAAATCAAACCACGCTTAGTCGCATGCGTACATCACTCAGCAGAGGGTTGAGGAGAGACACAGATTAGTGTTTTTCGCCATCATAACACAAAGTAGGCTACAGGGCCGCTTTACTCCACTGTGAACTCACAAAAGCATACTGAGCAGGTCATGATGCGTGCGCCAAGTGACCAGAAACAGCTCACTGCACTCTCAGACTGCAGATAAAGAAACTAAAGTCTACTGCTGTGAGACAATGCACAAAACAAAAGGTAAGGAGGTTAAAAAATGACTGAGAAAAAAAATGTTATTTATATTTCGGAGAGGTACGCTGCATGAGATTTTACCCATTTTAAATAGACAAATATACAGTAAAGTTGCAGTGATTGCATAAAATTGCACCGTCGCTCAGAATTCATGGGAATTATTGCAACTGCAACATCAATGTCAATGGTATCAGAATTTTTCTATACCAGGCATGTGTGAGGATGCTGATCACAGGTCTGATCACACAGAAAGCGTTTAAACAGCTGGAGGCGGCTTTTTGTGATTGCTTTAATGAGAATGAAGCTTTTTGCTCGCTGGTTTTTGCGTTGCTGTACGCCTCACTTTTCAAGATGCCTTAAAAAAATGAAAAGAATTCAACTCAGAGCGGAAAAGCACTCCAGGCTTTTTTTCCCATTGTCCAATCAGATGATACAAAAGGCGGGTCTCCTGTGGTGGTCACGATAACAAGTTTACAGTTGGTAAACAATGGAGGAGAAACTGGTGGTAGCTGTTGCTAACTACCCAGAGCTGTGCGACTTTATTAGCTATACACAGATATCTGTTTCCCCGTGCCCAACAAACTATTTGCTGACAGACTCTCACCCTCAACCAGAGCTACAGCAAGTACCCTCTGCCTCAACATTTTATGAACTAGATACAAATTACTGTAAAAGTAAGTAGGTAGTTTTAGCCAAAATAAACGGTAGATACGGGAATTTTAGGGTATGGAGGTGATGAGGTGGTTGCCTGGCAACAATAAAAAGCCACAGCAAGCCTTTTTCGCTTGTGGCATTCAATTAAAAAGAGGCAGTGTGGTGTGCCTTGCGTTTTGCAACCTGCAAAACGCTGTCTGTGTGTGGCCTAACACTGCCACTGTACTGCAGCCCTCCAGGAGCTCACAGCTGCTCTGCCCAAATCAAATCAAACCAATATTGTCCTGGATGTGAGACATGTTCTCTGCCTCCCAGCCAACAAAAGATGCAGGCCCGTGTGCCCTGTACTGTTTTCACTAAAAACAAAGGAGAAGCGAGACCTATCAGCCTGACTCCTTCAAAAAGGAAAAACTGTCTAAAACTCAAGTCAGTCTGGTCAAAGAGAGAGCGCTCCACTAACAAAGCCTTTGTTGTGTTGTGTTTTGTGTGTATTATACTGTGTGTATTTTGTGACTTCGTTCCCATTTGTTGGTGAGTGCATCGTTCTATAGGTGTTTAGAGGTTAAAATGCCTTCATATATACTGGATGTGCATAGGAGTGTGTGCTCTTAAAGATGAATTAAAAAATCAACAAAAAAAACAACAACAACAAAAATCTGCTGAATTCTGCAGATTTTCATTTCGGATAACCACTGACAACACATTGTGTATTATTCAAAGTGTAGATGGCATCATTAGGTGTACATTGATAAAGAAATAGAGATTCAGAGGGATTTGCTTTTGGAAATTAAGTTACTGTATTCACATACCATCTGTAAAATTATTAATCTGTCAATAAATTAAAGTGTACAGACTTGGCCTGAATTTAAAATGGAACTTAGTGCATGAAAGAAATAATTACATGTCCACAATTTGAGAATAATTTCCAAGAAGTCTCCTCAAAAAACCTACAGATTTTGGTAATGGGGAAAATAGTTGGTGTATTTCCATTGAATAATTCCCAGTTAATTGCTGTTGTAATTTAAGTCTTTAAGTCATTGCATAGTTTATCTGAAATATGCACATGCTTTTTGTCAAGGACATTCCTATCATTTATAAAAACCGTAAACTAGAGAACCTGCTAAGAATCTATTCAGGAAAGACAACGTAGAATTCTGTGGGTTTTCTCCACATCAGCAAAGCATGAGTATCTTAAAACCTACTTCAACCATACAACAATACTCCAACAAACACACTACTAACAAACATAGCTCGTGTTTACTTTTCCATTCAGGTACAGATAATATATATTGTGTAAAGAGAGGTGGTGTCAGGGTCAGGAGCTCAGAGGGGAACAAAAGAGAACTAGATTCCAGACAATTCTAGACGATAACAACACAAAGCATTTCTCTCAGGCTTAATGAAAATCTTGTTTGGCTCTCCCAGGTTTAGACTGATGCATCGATCATGCATACGATCTGTGTGGGAGTTCAGCTGAGACGGTGTCACTATCTGACATGAAGAGTGTGACACATTGTGATTGATTTATTGAAGGGCTCAATGCTACAGCAAAGCTCCGATCAGATTTCACTGATATATTCGTGAATATTTTAATCATAATATAAAATCCATCAAATCCATCAGTCAGCTTCGTTGTTTAACAGTATGTCCTTGACCATGTGCCAAGGAGTTTGTGGTGTAAATACAGTCACAGGTTTCCTACAGTGCACATTTTTTCATAAAAAAACATAATAATGAATTAATATATAGAGATTAAAAATACAATGCTGTAAGTTTATCTTCCACCCCATCATTACTACTTAGGAGAAATAGCATCAAATAAATCAATACTTGGCAGAAACACAGCAGCCACATCTCACAAGGATGATCAATGCAGTGCCAAATTTTTTGTCATCAAACCACCTTTAAGTTTCTTTTCGAAATGAAACAAAGACATAGAATCAGTTATAAAGTTCAAGGTCATGTCCCATGATTGGGCTCCATGGTATTTCAATGAGTACTGTCCTTTGGATGTGCGATATATTGGTAGGTAAAGGTGGTTCATTTGTCTAGTTGGATAAAAATTAACCTGAGTTATAGATTTACCGCCCTGCGGTTGTATGTTTCAGCACACCAGTCAAATGTCTCTTACAGTTTACATCCATGTCTGTGAAAACATGGATGCTTCCCCCTGACAGCACAGAAGATCTACATGATCAGCACAGTTTCGAGGCGGACACCCAAGATTAGAGTCACCATTTCAGTATCTGGCCAAATATTTCCCCCTCTGTTTCTGAGACATGAGGTTGAGTAATGGCCAGAAAAGTGTTTCATACAGAACATTATGATGTCACAGTGATGTTGACCTTTTGGATCTAAAATGTCATCAGTTTATTATTTTATCCTCTTAGACGCTTGTGTGGTGCATATGAATTAGCACACAAATTCTTGAATTGTAGCCAAAAACACATTTTTAGAGGTCACACTGACCTTGACCTTTGACCTTCAACTACCAAATTCTGATCAGTTTATCCTTCAGGCCAAGTGAACTTTTTTGCCAAATTTAGATAAATTCCCTCAAACTCTTCCTGAGATATTGCGTTGATGAGAACTAAATGGATATAAGGTCACAGCAACCTTGACCTTTGACCACCAAAATCTAAGCAAGTCATCCTCGAGTCCAAGTGAACGTTTGTGCCTAATTTTAAGAAAATTCCCTTAAGGTGTTCTTGAGATATTGCATTCACAAGGATGAGACAGACAAGGTCCTGCCCTTGACCTATGACCACCAAAACCTATTCAGTTTGGTGTTGAGTCCAAGTGGACATTTGTGCCAAATTTGAAGAAACTTCCACTGAGGCATAAAAGTGTATTAAATCTTTTGCTATTTTCATATACTTTACTTTAAAACAAAAGTACATATTTGAAGAATGTTAATATCATAAATGGTCAAAACAACATATTTCAAGAAAGATGAAAGGTTGAAGTACATGACTTGTTGCTATTCTAATAAAACGTTTCTGCTGCAGCTGCAACTATTTTATTAATGTATGCCCAGACAACATTACAGTAGATGAGGTATGTATAGGTATATCTAAGTATATCTAATAATTTCTCGAGATTTTGTCAAATTTTGTAACCAATATGATCTTTCCAAGTGAGTTGCTCATTGATTAAGACTCCAACAAATCTTGTTACTGTGACTTTGCAAATTTTTTCACCATTAATATATAATTTTCTTGTTTGTAATCATTTTGATTATGCAAGAAGGCCACTGTTTACTTCATTCATAAGTACTGACAAATTTGACATCGTAGTGCAAAAAGCTAAATGTTTATGTAAATAAATGTTTTTATAATTCAACTGTATGTCACAGCCTGACTATGTGTGCTATTATGTTACAAAATAATTGCCAGGAGATTGTACTGTAGCTCATATGAATTATAAGGTTAAGATTTTTGAAGCTTAAACAAGAAAACGGAAAGAAACCCTAATGGATCACTTTGTGATGTATGAAAAATATACACTGCATAACAGTGGAAAGCGACAAGCTGGCTGCTGTATCTCTGTGTGTTCACTCATTTTACAAATTCTGTACTAAAGTTAGCTTCACTGCTCTTTTCCAACCCACAGAAGTGTGTTAAGTCACTGCCATGACAACACATGCTGCCATTTCCTGACCTGGTCTCTGACTGCACAGCATCTCTACTACTGCCGTTGTTCCATATATCCCAACAATAATCAGGATTTTCATCCATCTGCAGCTTCAGGCTCCTCTATCCGATCTACATTTCAGCCAATCATTTCCCCATTTACGCATTCATTTCTGAATGTGCTCACATATCTTTTCATCCATCCATAATTAGAATCTCTCTGATTGTTCAATCTTTATAGATTAACTTTTATCCATTTCTCCCTTGCTCTCTTTCTCGTCTCAACTCATCAGAGACCCTTTAGCCTGATCTAATATCAAAGCTCCCTCATATCATATCAAATAAAGCTTTACGGTCAGGCCAAACATTGTTACTCACTCTCCACAGCAGTGTTCATTTTTCCCCTCTGTCTCCATGCTTTCATACAGATGTCAAGCAGCCACGTCCAGAAATCCATCCGAGCCACTTGAAGGGAGAGGTAGATCTCTGCGTGATGATCTTTAATTCATGTTCCTTTCTCCGAGAAATTGCTCTTTATTTATTCATTGCATGTTTATTTGTATAGGGACAAGTATGAAGCCAAAGCCAGACTGCAATGCCCGTCCCTGTGCATCTTTAAAATACATAAAACTCAACAACAAATACACAACAGACATTAATGACACAAACCTCAACAAGAACTAGAGTCACTACCCCGCAGTTGTATGCCTCTGCGCACCAGTCAAGGATCTGTTAAGATTACATCCATGTCTGTAAAACATGGATGCTTCACATACATTGTCCCTCCAACAGCACAGTACATCTATACAATCAGATTTATATTTCCTCAAATCCTAAATATTTCCCCCTCTGTTCCTGAGATATGACACTGAAAAATGGCCAGAGGAGTGTTTCATGCAGAACATTAAGATGTTATTATTTTATGCTAATAGATATTTGTGTGGAGTTTTGTCATAACTAGCAAAAACATATTTTGTGAGATCACACTGACCTTGACCTTTGACACTTTGACCACAAAGTTCTTCCGTTTATTTTCAGTCCAAGTCGATGTCTGTGCCACATTAGAAGAAATTCCCTCAAGCTGTTCTTAAGATATCACATTCACAAGAACGAGATTGATGCAAG
>JAPZEB010000002.1:2345870-2362645 GCA_029783705.1 Chaetodon striatus
ACATTAACAAGAACGAGATTGATGCAAGGTCACATCGACCTTGACCTTTGACCCTTGACCACCAAAATCTAATCAGATCATCCTTGAGTCCAAGTCAACTTTTGTGCCTAATTTTAAGAAAATTACCTCAAGGGGTTTTTGAGATATCATGTTCAAAAGAGTGAGACTGACAAGGTCACAGTGACCGTGACCTTTGACCTATGACTACAAAAACTGATCAGTTTTTCCACAGATGCACATTTGTGCCAAATTTGAAGAAATTCCCTCGAGGTGTTCTTGAGATATCGTATTCACATGGATGTGAAGGACGGAAAACTGACAGTCGTCGGTGTGGAGGCATAAAAATACAGACAGAACAATACTGCATCTACTGCGCACTCACCTTGCACTTCTGAGCTAGCTAACGTTACAGCTCAGCCAAGGAGGACGCCATTAAAGGAATACTGTGACCATTATTAATTACATCTTAATTATCAGTGCTGCGTTACCTTATATTTGTGAAGAAAACAACAAACATATTGATCAATTAGGGACCACATTTAACAGCAAAACACCCTTTCATTAACTCGCGCACAGCTTGTGCAGTTTAATCCAAGGCTCAGTTATCCAGTGGTGTGCTCAGCACCTCCAAAACACATGCATTTTCACTTAAATCTCACTTTAAAAAACTGAATTAAAAGTGAAACTTATCTATTTTCTCTTCAAAGCCAGGCTCCAAAGCCTCACGTTTTTTTCAATTCAAAAAGGGTGACCAAGGCGTGCCTTTGGTGTGAGAAAACATCTGTATTTGATGACCTGGGATGAACGTGTTGAGTCAACAGAGGTAACAAAAAAATCAATTGAATTCTTGAGCAATTTATTGTTGCTAGAGACCAACTGTGTGGCTTCTCATTGCAGTCTGTAGGGTCAGATTCGTATGCTTTTAAATCGACTCATCAACATAAGAAAAAGAAGATTTCCTATTTGAGTTCCTCTGCTTTTTTTGCCAATAACTTGCCAATCAATTTCCAATAATTCCTTCAGCTACATTAAGACTTTCATCACAAGCATGTACATCATCCTTATCTCTAACTTTGTCCCACTGTATCTCGTGTAGTTCACTCTCTAGAATTAAAGAAATCACATTTCAACTCACACTTGGTATCGTCTCAACAGCAACAATGAATTTGAATTCTTGCACTTTGTACTCTGAAAACCAACGAGTAACAAATTCAACATTTTACAGTGTCATTCACCATGGATGATTTTCAAAACTACAGTGCAATGCGTAATGTTGTGTCTCAGTGAAGATAACTTCTAATTATTATTGTGTTGATTGAACATAATAACATGATACTGTGGAAGATAATTTTAGTTTTGTTGACTTGAACATTACATGTGCCGTATTGATCCCAACACAGAGGAATAATCATGACAAAAAATGTTATCTAAATATAGAGAAAAATTAATAGCTATTATCCATCACTATGAAAGAATTTTAGATCCCCTCACATGCAGCACTGGTTGAGATGCTGATGAGAGGAAGTAAAAAATCTCCTAAACTCATCAACAAACTGCAGACGATTGCAAGTCAGATTTATTTTTTAGGGTTGTATTCTCAGATGCTACGGTAAAGTCATTAAGAAGCAGTCAGTGCTCACCACACTCACGGTCGAATATCAAAGAAGAACTCCACTGAGGACTTCGTCAAGAAAGCTCCTATTGTGAAACAGATTGTACTGAGAGCACTGATGGGGATTATAGTGTTATGTTTTCAACACCATGAACTGACCTTTAAAAAGGAGAGTAAAAGGAAAACAACGTTTCTATCCAAAAAATGGTTGACTTTAAACTTTGAAGGTCGAATAACTTTTATCCAGAGAGGATAACATTTAACACTGACAATCATCTGTCTCATCAAAGGTCTCAGTGATGAGAGCTGTGCCCGCAATCACTGCCTCGCTCTGTCATTCCAACACATTCCCAATCCAAGTTATTACATATTGCCACTTTGTCAGTGGACTTTAATGTCTACATATTACATGCTAGGTATCCTCCTGCGTCTGTTGTTGATGTTCTAGGAAGCTGCTACCAACACAGGCACCTCAACAAAAGCTTGTGGTTAGGTTTAGAAAAAAACATCATAGTTTGGCTCTACATTTACACGGGGCAGTTAACACGAGACTCTCAGGTGAAAGTCCAGGGTTTGTTGGACCCATCCACTACACATCCCACCCGTCCTGTTGGTACTTTCCAGCTTCTCATATTATGTGTTACCAGCAGTGTTTCAACCTGACGCCATCCAGCGGTGTATCATACTGCCGCCACAGGTGCATACAGCTGTGTTATGAACTGACGGCTCCTGTCTGTGTATCATACTGGCGGCGTATCATAACAATGTGAAAGGTTATGTCCGCCTGTCTTGCAAACTAACACCACCAAGTGACATATCACTTAAAAAAGTTGATTGTAGCGCCAGGTGTCTGATGCCAAAATCCCTGACAAAGCAGCAGTATCTGACGACTTCAGAATGACAATGGGCTGGTCATTGACTATTCCCTATATGATAAACATTATAAACACAATAGATTACTCTGTAGAGAGAAGTATATTATATTATCCTCACCATTTTGTGTTATCATTCAGGTATCTCTAAATGTGTAATTTACAAATCTATCAAAGGAAAAGCATTGCATTGTGGGGACTGTGGCAAAATGCTAAATAAACTACACATAAAACATTCTTAAATATTTGAAGCTGATGCTTTATTTCTGTCCTAATACCAGTACATTCTGGCTACATGGCTTCCAATTTGCTGCATTCAACTTGTTAATTAAGGCAAACCTAACTGATAATTTATACTGGCAGATTTTTTGACACACACTTATACTGTGAAATATCCAGCTATCCAGTTTTAGATCTAGATTACGACCCATATTTATCTAACTGCTAAAATAATAATGCACTTGGGTGATGGACACAACTTTAAAAAAAAAAAAATCAAAAGTTAAGAATGGAAGCTATTCATAACATTTATTTGACATTGACAAACAATTTCAGTATTTCACAATAAATTACATTATTATCATCTCACAGGCTTTTACTGTGATATTAAACAGAAATCAGAATTATTGTGAAACTCATACACGTATGGCACAAAAGCACAAAAGCTGATGCCAACTATCCTGTTGCCTGCATTTAAATGAATTTTCAAACTCTATCTTCTCTTTATGATTACAGGGCACTAAAAACATTAAATTGCTTAGAGGGGGAGAGATATAAAGAAAGATATGCCAAAGGGAGCTTTTCTGGATTGACACTTCAGATGCACTTCAGCCTACAGGCCTTAATGAGGATTTTGATATGAGTGTTATGCTGTAATGATCGATCTCACAGTTTCATACCCTTTTGTTATGAGATGTGTGTTTTATAGATTTTGGGATCTCTGATTAATGATGGCTCTAGCCTGATTTATCTCTGAGCTCCATTTACTATGTGATGAAATCATAATTTGATACTGAAATAAGGTGCTTTGTGATTTTACATGTTTTTCTGTATTCACTGTGTTCCACTCCCTTTTTTTGTATTTTGGGATTGTATGACAAGACAAGTATGGCTTTCACTTGTTCGCCTCAGTCAGACAGTTTGCCATTCAGTACTAAAAAAACTACAGTTCCCAGGAGGTGGAGCTTCTACCACCAGAGTTGTGTACAGGTGTGTTGCATACCTCCAATGATTACACTGGGATTGATGGCTCTAACTTGCATGTCCATTGTTGCCTCACATACGCACTGATGTAGGTCTAATAGACTGAAAGCTCAACAATAAAGTGAAACACTGCAAAGATGTATGTGTGAAGTGTGAAAATCTTTTCCACCAGTTTAAAATTCTGGTAGGTCAAAGATTTTATAAGTGTGTTAATGGTTAGTTTTGCTGTCTGATGACTGGTCACATTTGGATCTGTTCATGCTTATTACCTTTGTAGCTGAGGCGGCAGTAATGTAATGTGGAATGTTGCTTGGTTCAGAAAGATAACCTGACAGAGACAGAAACAAGATTTCACCTTGTCATTGGCAGCACTGCTAACTGTGAAACAGTGGTGTGTTTCTACTAAATCATCACGCTCTGTTTGAGTGTTGGGAAAGAGGACTGTTTGTCCAAAACAACTGGAAACCGTGCAGCCTTTAAATTTGCAGGCAATATTAATGTCTTTCTTCCTGAAATGTAAATTGCTAGTAAGAGAGGTATTTCTAATAACACATGCACTGTTAAAATTGACTACTAAACTATATTTTACTCATTCTACAGACTGGAACAAACCTGCCACTGAATCTACAGAGAGTCGAGACTGTGACGACTCAACCCTTCGTCATTCTGCTGGGAGATAAGAGCAGCTCCTCTCAGGATGTCACTGTCGTGAATGGAGAAGCAGTCTTTGCTCGCAGCAAAGATATGTGCTTCAAATGTTTTTACATTTTGACATAAAATACCAAAAGCAAAGTCCCCAACTCTGGGATGTTTTGCAGATGGTGGTGTATCAAATGCCTGGCAGAGAGCCTCCTGCCAGCAGATTCATGAGAACATCCATGAATGCTCATCCTGCTATTTGAAACGTTTCTTTTTAGGAAGGTTAGATGTCCTCTTCAATGACTATTTAGTTCAGTTTTGGAAATTTGGATCAACTGTTTATTATGATGACACATTGTGTCTTCATATTAAATATAGAGTGAGCAGGAGGAGTAAAAATGTACAATTTTTGGATAGTAGGTGACCAGATTTAAAGATGAAAAACACTGAGTGTAGTAAGAAGAAGAAATATAAAGATGATGTTGTTGTTATTAGGTTAAAATAACCATTTATTGAAATGGGTCAATAACCCAGTGGAAAAATAGCAAACTAACACTGGTGCTGGGTAAAAAATAACCCCTTTTTCACTTATTACAGAATATAAAGATTAAAGATAACTTCACACAAGATAAAAGTAATCACCCTTTTTTAGTTCACATCATGACCATAAACTAGAATTACCACCTTGCAGTTGTATGCCTCCACCCACACAGTGAAGTTGCAGTTTACATCCATGTCTGTCCAGACTCATATGTAGCCGTAAACAATACTTAAAATACAGATATTGGAGCAAAGAAACTAAAAACGCTGTAATGTTTCACACACATCTTCCTCCCAGCAGCACAGATGATCTACATATACAATCAGCACAGTTTTAAGGTGGACAGCCACGGTTAGTGTCACCAATTCAGTATCTGACCAAATGTCTCCCCTTCTGTTCCTGAGATATGATGTCAAGTAATGGACAGAAGAAGTGGTTTATGCAGAACATTATGATGTCATCGTGAATCTGACCTTTGACCTCTTGGACAGAAAACGTCATCACTTCACCTTTTTTGTATTGGACATTTGTGTGCAATTTTTTCACAATTAGCAAATGAATTCTCGAGATATGGCCAAAATTTTGTTCTGTAAGGCCACATTGAACTTTGACCACAAAATTCTAATGAGTTGATTCTTGCCAGATTAAATGAAATTCCCTCGAGGTATTGTAAAAAATGACAATGATTTAACTGCTTGAATGCGAAGTGGTTCCATCTCTGTTTCAGATACAAATGTATCATTCACTGAGTGCAAACACAACCTTCTCTGCAGCCAGCAAAAAAACCTTCACACACCCAAAATGACAAGAAACGCAGGAAAAGATTAGGACAAAAACAAAGCCCTGCAGGATGGAGGACTAGACCTAACGAGAGCACAATTGATTCAACAGGTAATCTAAAAAGCTTTTATGAATAATAGTGGGGGGGGTTCTAACCTGAAATATCAATATCTTCAATTTTTTTTATTTCATTTTCCATATAAAAAGTGTTTCTTTTTTCCTCTCAGACTTACATAATTATTAGGGTGGAAGAAAAATTCTAGCCCTCAACACACTGAAATTCTAAACTGATGATATTAACATGAATATGAATTTTTGTGAACATTAATGAATGAATGAGAACATGCATTCAATCGAAATATATTGTCAGAATCAGCCCCGGTTAAAACTTCCAACAGACAGCCAGTTAAAATCTATAATAATTATAGATCATGTCCATCATAGGAAAGTTGGAGCAAACCGATAATTCAACTTTTAATAAATCACCAATTACAGCCAACCAATAAAACCGTAGCCGCAATAAAACCTTTCTAATTCAATTACTAAAAAGTAGGAAAAATAAGAAAGACGGGGAATTGAAAAAAACACCAACAGCAAACAAAAAGCAGAAGTAGTAAAAGAGGGTTACATACTGAATCTCTGAGGCTCCAGCTCCATGCTGCTTGCTGCTGAGTCGCTAAAGCAACTGACACCAAAGAGACGGAGAGCGGGGAGTAATACGCTGCCAAGCTCTCGCTACCACCACCACCACCCCAACCCCCTCTCTCTTCTGTCTGTCTCCTCTGTCTGTGTGGATGACTCTGCTGTGATGGTGCTAACCTAATTTTCCTTTTTCTGCTGTGCTTTCTCTCTCTGTCTCTCTCTCTCTCTCTCTCACTTTCTCTGTCTCTCTCTCTCTCTCTCTCTCTCTCTCTCTCTCTCCAGCAGCCTTGGTTGCCATGCACACCAGCTGACAGACTACCTACTCCATGTGTAGTGGTAGTAGCAGTAAACAGATAGAGACTCTATTACCTGAGTCCTTAATGTCAGACTTTTCTGAAGTTTAACGTCATTAACAAATGTGTCAAGATGTCCTGTTGGTATGCTACAACCTGATCTCAGTCCCAGGTCATCAAATACAGACGCTTTGTCATGCCCAGAAACAGTGGGTTTATGCAACAAAACTACTGCCATGTTCTCATCCTAAAGCTGAAAAAAAAACCACACCAGCACGTCACAAGTGCCGCCCCTAGCACACACCAGACGTGTCACACTGCAGCTTATTAACACAAGACCACACAAAGTACTGAATAACTACACTACTGAAATATCTTTACCTCTTCCACCTCTGCATTAACTTAAAATTATGTGTGGACAGCCCCTAATTAAAGTTGATTTCTCGACGAGAAAGAGCAGATCTCCAGAGCTATGAGTCACCTGGCAATATCTTTTTGGCCATTGTCTTTATAATGGCAGGATCGTGGGTCATTAAGCCGGGATATTTCGAACCTCACTGACGAGTCTCTCATTATCCAGTCTTTGTCACACATGAGACAGCAACAGTTCTCTTTATACATCCATGGTTAGGAGAGGAGTCGAGCTGCAATAGGAGCAGGGAAAAGAGCTGCTACGGGAGCTGGTATGTACAAGGAGAGAGCAAGTGTGGGAAAAAGTATTTAATTTCAGGTGGCAAGGGTGGAAATAGGACAGTGCCAGAGAACTAACGCATGTCTAGCGGTGTGGGGTTGTACGTTGACAATAATAGGAGCGTATTTTTTGACACGTGACATTTGCAGTTGGTGTGTTTTGGCCTTAAGTCGTCACATATCACTGCCGCGTCAGTGGCCCTTCACATGTACATATTACACATTAGGTATTCTCCTATGTTTGCTGTTGACCTTCCAGGACGCTGCAACCAACGCTGGGATGTCAGTACAAGCGCGTAGTTAGGTTTATGCAGCAAAAGCACATGGTTACAAACTGATGCCATACGGCAGCATATTGTTCCACCTTGAAAGGATCATGTTTTAGGGTAAAAGGAGGATGTTTGTTACATAACAATAACATATTGTGACGTAACCCATCCTGAGCAACATCAGTGCGCATTAACCGTACATAAGTTACATAACATTATGCCAAAGCTATGTTGATTTTTGGTTTCACACTGTACACAATCTGTAGTTTCCTGGGTGAAAGTCCTTGGTTGTTTTGGTGCATTCACGTCCCTTCCTTTCCACCCTACATCGACTGTCTCGCTCTTTATACTTTGTCAGTTCCTCTCAGCATCAAATATCGCCTCAGATAGGTACACATCAGAGTTCCTTCAAAGCCCTGGGAATGAAGTCGGGCTCTAAGCTACAGTCTTCAAGTCTTGATGCGATTCGCAATCAATGAACCTTCACTGGATATTCAGTTTCAATGCCACACTGAGGTTATTTTGAAAGTGCATTCAGTAAAAGGAAACTATGTCCAACCTGTCCATTTAGTGTGTTCCCTAAACATAGGCACTTTGTACTCTGTAGTTTGTGGTTTGTACTCACCAAACTAATTGCTGGGATCTGGAAGAGAGACAATACTTCAGTGAAGTTGCTAAAGTTTAAAGTATAATCCAAACAGATCCAAGGATAGTTAAGTTCATTTATAGCCTAACCTGAGCTTTTTTACTTCGGTGATTGCATTTGGGCTTCAAAAATCATTAGAAAAAAAAAGGTGTGAAGATAAGTGGTTGATGTTTTGAAAATGTTGTCTGATATGATTCTATTGAATTGCTTGTTTGAGGTGAAAAATAGACCAGTAATCAAAGTCCGGTTTCATTAAATCTCCATCAGTAATTTTAATATGTTTGTATGAGTTTGGAGAGGTGGTGAGTCATAAAACTTCTCATCATTCACTGATTAGTGGAGCATTCAGCTGCCAGACTGAATCAATCCTCAGTGGACTTTTTTCATACTTAAATCTCAGCGTAAGCTGAGCTCACAGGCTTTATGAAACTAACAATATCCTGTTTTCTAATAAATCACATGAAGGAAGCAATACACTCCCAAACTGCTTTTCTACAGTGACTAGAGACAGATGGAAAGATGTGATAACACTGAGCGATGACGATGCCGCATTTGTATCCCATGAGACGCTGAAACAATTATTAGGCTATTATGGAAGCAGCACATGGTTTCAAACTCATTTGCAGCTATAGTACCATCTATAATACTGTGCCAGAAAATGCCATGTTGGTTTGGATATACTTTTGCACCTGAGCCTATAGATGTTTGCGAGAGTTGGATGGAGATAGAGCAAAAAGAGATAGAGGACAAAATGAGACAGATGGCAAATAGAGAGAAGGGAAGGAAAACAAATAGCAGAATGCCTGCTAGCATACACTAGAGGCTGTAATGTTCATTATAGCCCACAATATTAAAGTGTTGGAAAGAACAATGGAAAAACAAACTGATCATGATGCTGCTCTCAGAACCATGCCAGCACTGTGAGCAGCAACATATGTCAGTCACTGTATGAAGTGTTGCATCATTTAACACCTGTAGAGTGCACTGGACGCCCCAGGCTTCCACAGGAAAGGTACAGTCAAAGTACAGTAGCCAGGGTGTGAGAAGACAAACATGGGATGTGGTCAAATGGCAGCTCATCTGGAACACTGACACAAGTTGATTCTAAGAAATAGGAGAGTGTAGTCCCTGCTCTCCACTGTAGCTGCCAAGATGTACATCACGGAGGAGCACATCCCAACAACTACTTGCAGTTTTTAGTTGAATGATCCATTTATCCAATCAATTATTTAATCATTATTCCCTTTGTTTTGTTGCTCTGCATCATTTTTTATAAACACATGGTTCAATCTTTCATTCATATTTTTACTTACTTTTATTTTAAACTCCCATTCTAACTCTTATGATTTTTACGCATCAGTGCCAGTGACAGCCAAGACATTTTGTTTCTGGGTTGTCCGTCCATCCATCCCATTCCCATGAGCCCATTATGCTAGGAACACCTGGACGGAATAGATTCAAATTTGGCATAAACATCCCCTTGGATTCAAGGTTGCATTGATAGATTTTGGTGCTCAAAGGTTAAGGTTACTGATTTACTTTTTTAAGCCTGTATGCCCTTGTGTATCAGTCTGTGTCGCCTCTCTAAAATCTGAGGTTTTTGTAAGGTCTGTGAACGCAGCGCAGGAAAAGCTCTTCTATTTTTCCCTCAGCCACAGTTTGTGGAATTTAGAGTCACAGAGTGGCTAACTGATCAGTCGACCCGATCACAGCTAATCCGATCAGACTGATGGATGAGGAGAGGAGAGTCTGCTCCATCTGTGACCAGAGTAGCTCTGCACTGCGAAAATGTAACACAATGAATAACTGAACAGTATAAATATTCCAACAGTGCTCCTAATGAATGGTCTAGCTCCAAAAATAGAAAATCAAAACATGGCAGCAGATGTTTTAATAACGGAGGACAGCCACTAATAATTAAATGTGTGAGAAACCCTGCACTGCACTGTACACTATAAAATCAAGTTATAATCAAACTTGAGGTTATTCTACTGCACTGTTCTTTTATATTATTTTAAAAAAGGGAGCTCCAAAGTTAAAATATCTTCAAAAAGCCTCATCATCTTTGACCTCTCGTGAAAAACCTTTCCGTCATAGGTTAGCTGAAAGGACGAGCCCGACTATGACCACGAGATTTATGCAATTTTATTGTACAGTTTTTGAGAAATATAAAGGTAAAGTCACACATTCATAATTTGCTCAAATAAGAAATCTTGTTCTAAAAAATTCTAAATAGGTTGTATGAAATTTTCTGAGGATTCCTCTTCAGGATGAAGATTTGTCTTTGTCAAATTTCATGTAATTTTACTGTACAGTTTTTAAGAAATATTAAAGACAACTCAGCTCAAATAACACTATAAAATTTATCATTTCCACTTATTTATTTTTGAAAACCCCCTTCCAGAGATATAGTATGATTTGGTTTGTTGTAAGGTTCCATGTTGCATTCTGTTTGAATATAGGTTGCTATAATTCAGCAGATTATGCTGTAAATGATGTTGGTGTTTTGAGATATTGTTTCATGTGCTTCTTTTTAACTCCGAGCACCCGTCCGTCTGAAGGTCTCTGCAAAGCCCTGTTTTATATTGTAAACCTGTTGGAAAAGGTTTGTGTTCTAAATGTTTCTTTCCAGTGTGGTGTTGCTCTTTAGGGTGGGAAATTTTGAAAAACAAAAGGAAATGCCTGCACAAAAGCAATTTTAATATCAGTTATGCCACTGGTTGTCATCTTAATGGCATTTTTACTCAGAGATGAAAAAATACACAAACAGTTACACAAGCACACACATTCCTCCTAAAACACTCAGGGTGCTGGGGTATGAAATGAGAGTGTTTCCATAGCACGATGTCACACAGGCCTGACAGCAGAGCTCACTCTCCCCCAAATGCTCCAATTATACTGTTTTCCTGCATGATTCATTTCCCAGTGGTTTATTTTCTCAACAAACACCTGCAGTTACCCAGAGGGAGCAGCTTAATCCAGAACGCTGACTAAATCTGACACAACTCTCATTTGTGTTCCTCAGTCAAGCCGCATCCAATAACAGCAGTGTGTTCTGCTGTAACACACAGCCAGCAGAGGACACATGAATGAGCTGCAAATTCTACTTAATCCACCAAACAAAACCTTCAATTAGCTTAAGGTTTCATTAGTGTCACATCGAGTGCAAGCTTCACATTTAATTTTGGTCAGTGTCAGCTCTGACTTTACTTCATAGAAATCATTCATAGGTGTGACAATACGAATGGAAGATGTGCGTTTTTGTCAAGCCACAAACTGTGCGGCTGAAAAATGAAGCCGACACAAAAGTGCCACAAACTGCAGCTCCTCTAATGGTCTCTTGAGGCTGGTTCTAAGAGTGAGTCAGTCCCCACAGACCCTGTGTTAAAATGCACAACTTTACAGCACAAATAAACATTTCTATTTCTGTGTATTTTCAGTTCATTCTCCATAACCGCTTATCCTTGTACAGGGTCCCTGAGGGGCTGGAGCCTATCCCAACTGACATTGAGAGGCAGGGTACACGCTGGACAGGTCACCAGATTATCAGTGTTGACATATAGAAACAGACAACCATTCACACTCACATTCACACCTACAGGCAATTTTACACTCACCAATTAATCTAACCTGCATGTCTTTGGACTGTGGGAGGACGCCAGAGAACCAAGAGAAAACCCACGCTGACACCTGGTGAAAAGGTGGCCCTCAGCTGACTTGTGGATTTAAACCTGGTACCCTCTGTGAGGCGACTTTAACAACCACTGCAACACCGTATCGCCCATGTGGTTTCAATTCATGAAAATCAATTATAACATTTTGATTTTGGTCGCTTAAAAAGTTTTAATTCAGTATTCGGCTGTACTAAAAGACCATCTAAAGAATGGGGTGTTCAGTTTTTTCAGAAAGCACATTTTAATTTAATGTTTTTAAGCTTGTTTTTCCCTAGCAAAAATTAGCATTAGCACTAGGTATTAGCCTGATAAACGCCACCATCTTGTCAAAATATGGCCATGTTTCATGTCTTCTGGCTCTAAAAATTCAAGATGGCCAACTGGAGGTCTCAAAACAGGAGTCCACAAACCAATGGACTGTGTCACAGTTGCTATGTCCATCATTATAGTCCATGGTTTTTGTGATGCAAATGCCACAGAGTTTAGTCCAGCGTCAACCTCACTGAACTATTTAGATCACTTGCACTAAATCTAATGTGCCAGCTGTCAGTCGCTGCAGACTGCAGAGTGACAGATGGACACATAGAGGGGTGTATAGTCATATATGGACAGCAAAAAAACAGACCCATGTCATCAGATGTGTGGTACAGTAACATGGCTAGGAATCTGCACCATGCTTTCTGCTTGTTAGGCTGTGAGACAATGCTGTGAGCGTAACACTAACATCGTTTAGCATGTTCATAATGTTAGTTGAGCATGTTAGCATATGTTTTAGAGGTAAGAAATATGAACACAAAATCATCTGGTTAAACTGTGTGTAAGTCACTGGTTTCACTGTTGCTTTTTATGGTGGAGCTACCGCCATGATCATGAGCTCATGAGCTCCTCACTGGAGCAGTCTCAGCCCCAGGTAGAGGCTAATGAAGCCTGTCAACACACCTCAAAGGTTGTTGAGCAGCCAATGAGCCACCACTGCTTTCAGTCAATAATACTTAACCTCCTGAAGCATCACATCAGTCTGACTGATAGATGACCACAGGGAGAATGTTGCAAACAGCACACACCAGTGAGCTGTGGAGCTGTATGATAAACAAATGTTAACCGCCAATGGAGAGGGAGAACGAATGTGCCAACATGGATGTAACAGAAATACAGGTGGAGGTTGCTCCGGGTAATTGTTCACAGTTTTTGTGTTTGGATTCATTTAATTATTACTAGGGGTGGGAATCACCAGGGGATCAACAATACAATATTATTAAGATACTTAAGTCACAATACAATATTATTGCAGTTTTAAATATGTTGGAATATGCTGAGTATTGCAATAAAATATATGCTGATTTATTACTACAATACTATGATCACTGCAATTTTATTACTTTGTCAGCATCTGTTTTGTCTTATAAGATAAAGTTTTCAGTCTGTTCATCTCACTTTAGCCTTTATTTGCAGCATCAAAATGTATCAAGTGAACTGAAAAAGTAATTGAGTATATGATTCTAGTAGGCTACCTTTAATTATTACAGATATGTGACTACAGATATATGTCTAAATGACGTGACCAGTGTGTGTAGCATCATCTGAGCTGATCTGAGTGAGGCATTTTGAGAAGATTCCATCTGCAGGATTTATTGGACCTACACAGTTTCCTTGCTGGGGATATATCACATTTCTTTTCCTGGCATGAAAAAAGTCATATTTATGGGAACACTTTGACAGGTATGTTCGACATCTAACTCAGAGTTATCATTTTAATGTGTCCATCACAAAGAGTTGAGTTGAGTTACCTACAGACCTTCAAATGACTCTAACTCCATCTGTCCATATTAAAACGGAGAGCCAATCCCCCTTGACCCCCATGTTAAAATGCCCAACTTTACATCAGATATAAACATGTTTACAGCCTGGTAGAAAAAAATGTTTTTGGGAGGTGATTTTTTTATACAACTCACCCGTTTACATTTTAAGGTTGATAATTGCAGCATACAGGAGCTGCTATTGGCATAACACACACTAATCACCAACCCACCTGTCTGTGTTGGCGTTGCACTATGGGTAATGTAGGCACCAGGTTTTGACAAGGAAGAAGAAAAAGTGTATTAAAAGAAGACATCTAATAAATGTAATGAGTTCTCTTATAGTCACTGCTGCATGCCTATTGCCACACTGCTCACCTGAAATCTATGCAGCCATTACTGCTTCTGCTGATCTTACAGTATTTCAGAGGCCCAACCTCCAGCCCAGCAGCCACCTGTAGGCTCTAAGTCTACCTTCCCTTTGGGAGGAAGCCATTGTTTTTATTCCCTGTTGTGCTGAGTTTGATGTTTCCTTGTGTGGAGTGACGTCGCACTGCATTGCGCCAAATGTTGAATCAGGTCCAGCTTTGTTAGTGGAGCATTCTGCATCAGGACTCCTGTAGGCCCTTGCACTGGTCTCACTGAAGTGAAATGGGAGCACTTTAAAGCAGAAGTACTGTTGGTCCAAATGCTGCCTTTGTGTCTCGAGGTGTAATTGTTGCTTTAGAGTCTACTGTGCCCCGAAACCTCGCAATGTCCTGTGTGTTTTGTATTTTGCGTGTACCTGTTCCTTTATTGTGTATGTGTTGTGTTGCAACAGCTCTGTGTGGATGTCCCTGGTGTGTAGAGTGGAGCAGGGTGCGCCCCCCCCAACACGTTACTGTAGGCAAGCTACTTTGTGTCATGTGCATTTATCTGTATGTTTCCATTTATTGTGTAACCAGTAACATAAGAGTTTGCTGACTGGCTTCTTTCCTTCCCTTATTGTTTAACTCAAACGTTGTTTGTGGTGCTAAGTTTGTTATGACGATCATTAATGTAATGAGTACAGTCTGGCAGTGAATGTGCTTAACTGTTTCTTAATACATATATAAATAGAACACATTATTTCTTTGAACAACACCTCTCACATCTTAGTGTAGAGCATCAGTTTGGATGTACTAACACACCAGGGCTGTGTCTGAGCGATACAGATTGAAAATTTAAACACGGTTCAGCAGGATGTTCACTGTGATGGTGACATTCACACAATATAATAAACAAGCTAACTGCACTGATGACAGATCGTATATGAGCAAAAACATTTTTGGCCGACACTAGATATCAAACAAAAGCCAGAGACTGTGAAATATTAAGTTGCTATGAGCTGTAAATTCACCACTTCTAAGCAGTAGAGAGAAGATCATTATCATTCCGGAGTCTGATGGTGCAGAGTCTCTTCTCCTCCGGGCAGTTGCCTCTATGTCCACACAGCTGCCTGTACCAAAGAGTGGCATGAAAGTGAGAAGCCCTCACTCTGCAGCAAAGTCTGGGGAGCAAAACATCCTCAGAGGTACACTGCATGCTGACAGACAGAAAAAAAACTGCTCGACTTAAAGCAATCTCAGTCGACTAAGAGCTCTCTGAATGATGATTTGAATCCCCAGCTTTCAGGGTGCAGCCCTATAAGGCACCCACTGATTAATCTACCACTTGTAAGGAAGGTTAAAACAGCAAATATGGCAAAGTAATATGTAGATCAGCAGCTCAAACATATACTGGAGCAAACAACTTGTCAAATACCCCTACTTTGTCACTTTGTTGACGCAACAGCCAACAACTGAAGTCATTAAAATACCAACACTATGTCAGTTCGCATAAAACACCGACACACAGAGGCACCTTTCGGCACTGGCTGGCAGCAATTTGGAATAACTATCATGGTATAAAGAGCAAGCAAGTTCATATAGGGCAGGTGGGAGGGAAGGTGGATGGGTCAAACAAACTCTGGACTTTCACCTAGCAGCCCTCTGTTTGTTTCCCCTGAGACCAAAAGTCACTGAAGTTAGTTGCAACCCAGTTGTCCTTCCTCTGAGCTCATCAGATGTCCACCTCCACGTCCTATTCATCGAGATCTTCGGTATTGCTTTTTACCCCTCCAATACCACCACACTCCATCAGGGGATACTCCCGTACAGCTAAGGGCAGCACCTTCCCCTTACAATAATGTCACGATGGGGTCTAATCACCAAAAACGCCTGCCATATTTCTTCAACTCATTATTCACTATGTCAAATTTTCAATTAAGTCTCTCTTAAATAAAATACTTAACTTAAAAACTTAATATTTCCTATAAAATAATGACAACTGATCATCTTCAGCACAACAGGCATGAGGCTAACCTGAACTGGTGTGACATTTTCCTTCATTGTCCCTGTTGTGTGAATGCAGAGAGCCAGTTTTGATTTCAGATGTATTTCTGTATGTAGGGCAGCTTCACCTATGAGAGCATTTTGTTGCACGGTGTTCTCATTCATCCAAGTCCACAAAGAAATATCAACTCTTTCTTGTAGTCAACAAGCTGAATGAATTAAGGGACATTGGATCATGGTGGATGGCTTTCTTCTCTTTTGTGTTTTTTGATGTGATCAGGTATTTGATGTTTTGCTGTCTTTGTTGGAGCTGCACTTCATGTATCCTCTAAATTGGTTCAGATGCAGTTCAGTGGTCCAGAGGGGACAATGATTGGTTCTTAGTTAGCTCCAGCTCAGATTGAGCAGCCAGATGTCACCTGAGTGAGGAGGGAGAGAATGGCATTAAGGCATTGATTTATTCATCTGAGCGGTGAGGAGGTGTTTCTGGCACAAGCCCAGACACACACTCCTTTAAGGCTGCAAACTCATTTTTAGCTCCACTCATCAGGTGCTATCAGGTTTTACTTCATGACCGTCATTATCATTCATTTTTATTCATCCTCCCTTGTGTTTTCACAGATTCTCTCTGGCAAAGTGTTTTCTCAGGTTTGCTTCAGTTGTTTTGCTCCTGTAGATCAGGGTGTAGGATTATCATCGGTGCTTTTTAATATCTTTCCACCTGGCTACCTGTCTCCATCACCACAGCTGTCTTTTTCTGTATGTCT
>JAPZEB010000002.1:2364144-2374539 GCA_029783705.1 Chaetodon striatus
TGTATAAACAAAAGAAGGCAGGCGGCAATTTGCCGCCCTCCCCGATTTTGTTTTTATACTGCCAATGCGGAAAAAAGGGACTGGGCTTTCCTGCACATTTGCTCAATTCCTGTGTAAAAGAGGCTTATGTGTCAGCCCTGTGATAGTCTGGGGACCTGCCCCCCCCCCGCTCCCCTCAAGAGGATAAGCGGTTAGAAAATGGATGGATGGTAAGAAAACGCTAAGCATGGATTTATTTTATCTATTTTATTATTCCTCTTTGGGTCGACCAGAAGTAGTTCAACACACACTATATTAAAAAGGACACCTATCAAGGCAAAGTCAGACGTACTTGGTCAGAAATCTGATTTTCTCTTCTGTATGTATACTCAGGCAATAGGAGAAGTCCGACTTGACTGATTAGCCGAGCTATGAGCTTGGCTAAACTACTGCGTGCATGTAAACATACTGAATGTTAACCATGTGTTTCAAACTACAGTTCTTAACATTCATAGTAGAACTATTCTGTCATTTAGGTATGACACCAGTAGAGGCACGTTTTTAGGAAACTGGAAGTAGTTCAATACAAACTAATGATATAAGAGGGTGGCAACAAACAACTTATGTGATTGTACAGTTTGTTTGTACAGAGTTTGTTACGAGTGTCTAGCATCATCATCAGGTTTGAATTGGAATTTGTGCAATACTGTGTTGCATGCTAAATGTTATTTTATTTTGTAACCTAGATGTGTAAGCATAGTTATTATTTTAGATTTATTAATGGTTTTAGAAAGCTTGTGGTTTATATGCCTGTTGGGCTGTTTCTAGGATGCACATTTTATATGATTTGTAATATTTGCTTTATCTTGACTTTATAATCACATTTCTGGGTAACAGATTTGTTTGGCATATTTTGTATTATCTGTTTTATGTTGCTCTTTTGTAACTCATTGTTTGACTTCCTTGTTTGAAAAGCATGCATGGGTGCCTAAAATGTGCCCACTGTCAGGCTTAAATTTCCATTTGCACATAGGAACTTTCACAATTTAATAGGCAAATTGCTGAGAATTTGAGTTGAGTCATACTCCTCAGAGGACAAACCCTTCCCATTTTGTACATTCTATGAGCTTCTCTGTAGTGCTCAGAACCAAATACCAATTTTGTAATTAAAAGTAATTGATAATCTCATTAGAAGATTGCTAGAAAATTTACCAAGCACATTAATGCTCATTAGAGGACTAACCTTTTGCATTTTGATGACAAACAGCTTTTTCTTTTAATACTGTAAAATAGCAAAATCATCAGTATGTTGTTTGTTTGATCAAAGGATGAATCATTTACATTGGTTTTCTATGACGTTCAGTCCTGATCCAATTTTCTGGAGGAAATATTATATTACATCTTACACTCAAAGGAGTCCTTTACCTCAGTTGATATTTTATTCCGATGAATAAGTAAGTGTACACCCACACACAGCACCAACAGCAGCAGCAGCACACTTTACCGGGAGGGTAAATTGTTGAATCTCTCAGGTCTTTATGGTGCTGGGTTTCGATTCTGTTATATCCCCTGTGACTGAGCTGAAAGAGGCTGAAAACCAACACCCTGCTGAAAAACAAGCCTCCACAAAGGAAAAGAGAACCGGCTTTTCCCATCAAACAACACTCATGATCGTAGCTGCCAAGGTGGGGTGATACAGTTGGCCAGCAGTATGTCACAATGCATGCGCACATGGTGTGTTCATCACAGAAAGTTAAGAAATATCACACACACACAAACACACACACAGAGTTATTATATTTCTTTTAAAGTTGATCCAGCTATGATGAAACAGATGGAAGAAAATATGAAAATAAGTTTCTCAGTATGTGTGCCAACCCTGCTGTTCTCTGTCATGACGCCAAATAAGAGCTGAAGCTGTTTTATTCTTTTTTTACTTAGACAAGAGAGAAAGTGTGACAGACAATAGAAAATATTGGAAACATCAGTCTGTTCATACACCAGCTTTCACTATTTGCTCAACTTCACTGAATGGCCTGACGCTGCTTTGGGAGCAGTGCACGTGGAGGTGGCAAAATTCACTAAAACAGCAGCAGATTTATTATTGTGCAATTAGGGAGAATGCCTGTTAGTGAACATCAACTGCTTAGCACATCTCTTTCTTATGTTTTTAGCTGCGTTTAAAGGTCCCCGCGTTGGTGGCTATGAAAGTCTTTGCAGATGTTTTAGGGCATAGAGGGAACAGCGACACAGCAAGCGATACAGCTAATGCTAGTTAGGCTGTGGATTAGTGTTAGTTAGGCTGTGGGTTAGTGTTAGCATTAGCAATCATTCTACAGTTGTTGCTGCGAAGCTAACATGCAGAAAGGACAAGACCCAGAGCTCAACACAGCAGCACCTACAGCTGACCAACAGGTATTAGTTTTGTCTAGAAGTAAAACAGCAGAAACAGAGCAACCTCTGCATCTGTCCTCATGCTTTTTAACTCTCTGAGGTTGCTCCACTGTTGGAAAGCCTCATCAAAAGTATCCAGACATTTTTGCTCCTCTGATCTGCTCCTTTGTGTCTGTTTCTCAGCCATCTCTCCTTTTATTAATGCACTATGAATTTCAGCACCTTCAGCATGTGCTGCCAGATTTACCACTCCTTTCATTCCAACTACCTTTCTCTTTATTTGTGGCCTTTTCCCTGTCCTGTGCACAGTGTGGTTGTGTGGCTCAGTCCAAGCCATTTTGGAGTCAGGGCTGTGTATCCTCCTGAGACCCTGTGTCCTCAAATGAGGACATCACATTTGGGTTTACTTGACCTTTTACTTCATTCTACTTAACTTAGGCCTGTTGTCCTGTTTCGTGGACACTTTTTTTGTGCCATATAGTGGCAGTGAGTCCACAGTGTGCTAATCCATGTGAAAACAAGATGGCAGTCATCTCTGCCAAGTCAGTCTGCAGCCGATCCTGACACAAAAGTGGGCAAGGTCCAAAACCTGATCACATTTTATGGTTGAAACTTGTTTATTAATTATTAATGTTTGTAGTTTGATATGGTAACAAATGTGACCAATTTTAGCGACAGTAACAAGCTAAGACTAGGACTCATTTTGTCTCGTTTGAGGACATCAGGACTTAATTATCATTGACAATATGTCGTTTTTTTATACTTATCAGGTATTACTCATCCCAAATAGCTAGGAGAAAATGTATATCAAATAGGAGGGTATGAACACTAGATTGTTTTTCAGCGCACACAGAACGGACAACTAGCAGAGCATGAGAATATATTCTCTAAATTTGACATGGAGTGTTTTGGATTAAAATCACAGACTCCACCTTCAACAAAAATAAAACAGGAGTATGATCAGTCAGTGCTTACCTCTCATCTCTCACAGAGAAGACTAAAATAAGATGTAGTAATGAGGTTATGGACTCACATTGCTCAATTGTAACAGCCACAATAAGGTAATCATAAAATCAGCCAACTACCACTTTAAAAGTGGCAATCGAGAGTCATGTCTAAACAAGATGTAGAAAAACGTGTGTATGTTTGGGCCAGGCTGTAACAGTCTGTGTACAGGTCTATCTGAAGATGTTTGCAGCTGATTCTTATCTTCTTCTTCTAAAATTCAGGAAAAAAATGAAGCACGCTCCACTCTTCGGATCATTTCACTGAATATCTGTGTCTAAAAAATTGATTTTGACAGACTCCTATTGGTTTATTGTTCTGTGATCTGTCTCTATTTTACAAACTGAACATTTAATGTGACAGATTTTTCCTCCTTGTGTATAAATAATGAGAGTGAGTACAAGGCAGACTTAGGCTGTTGTATGCCATAGTCAACTTTTACAAAAAAAACAAACAAAAAAAACGTCTCAAGTAATGACTAGATTATAGCCTCATTAACATTATTATAGCCTCACTAACATCTGCACTTCAGTAAGAATTGCCTCAGACAAAGATTAACAAAACTATCAGGTTCTAGTTTTAGGCAGAAATGCAAAGAGTAGACATGTCTTTTTGATATTTGTGAAATAATGAAGTTATACGGTCGTAAAAAACATCATCATCATCACTTATCATCTTCATAGAAAACATTCAGCATCCCGAGTAGAAGGCAACACACACATCCCCTGCTTTGTGTCTTTTGCAGCGCGGGGAATGTAATATACAGAAGATCAAATGTCAAAGAAAGAATTGAATCCCTGATTGTTCAAGTCCTGTGTAATGTTACAGTCGGCCGCAGCCTGAAGTGGTGAGCTGAACAGCCGATGGGATGTGAAATGATATACAGTATATAAACGACTAAGACTTAAACTGAATATCAGGTGGTAAGATTACAAAACATTTACAGGGGAAACATATTGCTTGGCAAAGCTATAGCTGCTCTAAGTGGGAAAAAAATCCCTCTTCAGAGAGCCGAGGCTTTACTCCTCCAACAAACATTTGACAGTCAAAAGAAAAGTTATCTCACGGCTCATTTCCAAGTCAGATGCTGTTTTCCTTTCTATATGGTCAACCAGATGATGCAGAACAGCCAGCATGTGAGCAACGCATCTGAAAAGGTCAGAGTGACTTGCAACCAGATGCACAAGATGAAAGTGGAAAATTATTTGGTAGAAAATAAAACTGTACCTGTGAAAAGGTCAGGAAGTGTTCATCAAACTAGCAGAGACTGGGAGACTGGAGCTGTTTTGTTGTCATTTTTTGGGGGGAGGGCAAAGGTTGATGATATTCTCCCATATTCAAAGACAGAGCACAGTGTGTGGTCTCTTCATCTCAGAATGCTAATGTGATTTTGGCATGTTTCAACCTGCTGCCACTCTCATCTAGATGTGCTGCGGTGGTAATTACACACTTCAGACACATTAACTGCTATTCCCACTGCTCAGTATTTAAGATGTGATTGAATTTGTAATGTAATGACTGCTGGGTGGTGTCGCTACACAGAACACACATGCGGCCACTTGTTAGTTCGCCTGGGAGCCGGCAGAGTAACAAGTCGTCTAGTCATTTTAATGAGTATTTTAGTTAATGGCAATCAAACTTCATTCAATGTGTGTTAGTGTGTCTCTCAATACTGACTGACTTCCCTACTCTCTCGTTGGCACTCAGTCCTCAGATCCTACTGAACATGTCATCTTATGGAAAGACTGAAACCAATGGTTGAGAAGGGAATCCATAAAACAGCACAAGGGGCTGGACTGGTGGGGCATGTTGTTTAAGGTATAAATGAGACAATGAAATATTACCCTGGAAGTCCAGTTGGCATTACAGATTATCAGAGGCTCTGCCGTTATCACAGCGGCCACTATTCTATTGATCTTTTATCATGACCATTGTGAGGTAAACAGAAGAAACACAGCATTTACATTACAAAGTAATCCATCATTGCCAGATGAACAAGCTTTGCGTTCCTGCAAAAGGTGATCCATGTCCACTTTTTTGCCAGACAACCATGTTGTTTTGCCAGAGCCTTATGTCCTGTGTTGACAACCCCACTGTGCTGAGGGTCAGTCTGAACTTGTCCTGAGTGTGTCTCTCAAT
Source organism: Chaetodon striatus (assembly GCA_029783705.1). Classification (NCBI taxonomy): domain Eukaryota; kingdom Metazoa; phylum Chordata; class Actinopteri; order Chaetodontiformes; family Chaetodontidae; genus Chaetodon; species Chaetodon striatus. Next base: position 2,369,662 of record JAPZEB010000002.1, read on the forward strand.
ACTTCCTGACTTCGCCACCCTTTCTAAAGTACTGAGCTCCAATCCTGTCGGCTCCCACTGAACACGTAAAATGTCTCGCCTTTTTTTAAAAAAGCATCAGGCATTCACAGCTTATACTGAACTTTCAAGCAAACATTCTTGTACTGAATTCCAAAAGGGTAACAATATTATCCAGATGAATGATGGAAAATGGCATTAAGTGGGACGACGACTCAGCCAGGACTGGGGTCCGCTACCAACCAGGTCTCACTCTGAAGTTGTCAAAATCTGCCGCCTGGTCAGTGACTTCCAGCGTCAGACACTGATGAAAAAAGCTATCCTTTCAAATTGGCATGACACATGTTCAGTTGCCAATACAGTTTAACCACGTCCAGCGACGTCTGGGGGAAACGCTGCAGGAAGAGAATGCGGTTAATGCGGTGAATCTATGAGTAGGGTGGGCAGAAGGGGTGGTGCATGGGTCCAACAACCACTGACATTCACCCAGGAGGCCGGTGCTTTACCTAAGGTAGCTACAGCTAACAAAAGCGAGCCTTCATTTTCCCAGGGTTGTGCCTTGGTGCAGACAGGAACCAGTCCAAACCCATATTGTCTTACAATAACAAAGAACAGTTTTTCTTGTGGTGGCCTTACTGAAATGAGCAGTTGTGGAGGTTTTGTTACAATCAAGGAGTTGATACACAGACAGTTTTAGCCGGCTAGTGCAATACTTCTGCGAGAAGTAGTCCACTTTCGCTTTAAATTATAATATGTTACACAGTCTCTACAAGTATTATCCAAGGAAAATAACTCAAATCCAAAAGCCAAAAGTTTTACAATGACTTTCACAATGAGTTTTTATCACCACTTAAGTAATTCAGTTTATGTGAGCCTAACACACACTCCTCTCGAGCTTTCAGCAGAGATTACAGCTTGAAGTCTAAAACTATTTTCTACAACATGTAGCTCATAAACCCTTGAGAATAAAAACAACTCACTGAAGTCGTTTGAGAAATGTAAACTATAATGCTTTGTATAAAACAAAAAAGCTGCTTTCCTATTTACTTGCAGTTGTTTACAGGCAAGTGTTGCTCTCTCCAATATGGTGTTGACCTACGATCCAGCGGCCAATGAGGCGTCTATGTTTCTGTATCTATGATTATTAATGTGTCTGATAGGCCTATGGACAATCAGTAAAGTTTGAGTGGAATCAAGACCTCTGCCTCTGTGTGTTCTGTGTTCCTGAGACCCTCTGTAGACGAGGAGCTGGCATACCACTATAAAGGAACATTCATCATTCTTGTCCATCTAAACTGTACAATTACTCAAACAAGAGGACATTTCTTCAGGTGGATTATCAGCAGTAGTGTGCAGTGTACAGACTGCTGCTCCTGTGTGCCTCCCTCTTGGTCTGTGGCTTATTCAATTAAGCTGAATATTGTTCATGTCTGCACTGCGGGAGAAAAGCCATGGAGAGGTGCACGTTGTGGAGGACCAATAAGCCCAAGGCTGATAACCACCCTCATACATCACTGATTGCTGGACTACTAGCTGGGCTGTTACCATTAATAGGGTGTGTGTATGTAAGTCCAGAGGAGCAGTCCACCTCCTGAGGCAGCGAGGGCAACACTAACTAATTATAAAGACACACAGTGCCTCCAACAATTATGATAAACATATTAGGTTGGAGCTCCATAATAATTATTGCCAGTCCCTATAAATTACCTTTAGATCAGACAGTATTACATTGTATATCCAACACTTTATTCTCCTATTAGGCACGTGTTAAAATCAATTTCAGATGCAGTTACAGTGGATGGCCTGTGACAGGTATCAGCTACAGCATTTTGAAACCAGCTGTGTGTGATATGCTCCAATATGACCTGTATTATAGTATATTAAATGTAGACAACTAAAAATGCTGACAAGCAATTATAGATTATTAGCCTGTTGCAATAGTTTGTCCCCAGGTCACATGACTATTAAATAGCAGAAAGCAGCATGCAGGCAATTTAAATCTTTGGTCCCCCCAGTCTCTCCCTCTGTGTGTTTGTTTAACTCTCCTGTGTGTGTGTATGATGTGCTTCAGTTTTGCTTCTCGTATGCTGGTGTGGTGTGTCCTCTTTCCAGGTCTCCATGGTATGGTTAAGCTAAGGACAGAGGGTGTCATGTGCTGTACAGATTGTAAAGCCACTTAAGGCAGATTTGTGATATCCAGCTATATGAATTGAAAACTGACTTGAAATGTAAATCAACCACTACTTGATATTCATTGGAATGAAACAGGGCAGTAAACTGTGATTTAATCCTCTGAGAAAGATGCAAATGAAGCGTCACATTTTTTTTGATGAAGTCCAGACTTTGAATATATTAATAACTGAGAGGAATAAGATTACATACAGTCACAGAAGGCATTAGTACTGAAACACAGCTCGTCTAAAATGTGTATGTAATGTATTTCAAGTGGAGTTTTTTACTGTTAACAAACCATGTGAAAGACCAAAGAAAAACCAGTATGTGTATCAACTAATAAGTATATTGTGTGTTTCAAACCCTGATATATCTTCTTCCTATGTGCTATAGAGCTCCATTATTGTCCAAAAAATAATGTCCTCATATAACGTTCCATCATAACCATGAACACACACACTGTAGTCCCACATGCACCATCCTGCTGCCACAAAGACTCACTAGAGCACCAAATGTGTATAAATCTGCCGCTGAAAATAGTCCCCAACTAATGCACTACTTCCTCCTGCTTGAGTAACGTTTGACAAAACCTACAGTTTGCAAATATATATTAAACCTATAAGCCTTTTGTAAAGATTTACCACTGGGCTACAGGCTGAGGGATAAAGACAGGATGAGGAAGACGGACAGATTTGAGAGACAGACTATAACGCCTCATTTCAATTTACATAAGTGTGCAGAGACAGAGAGATTTCTATGGGAATCTCCATGCTATCCCATGTGCCCGCAAAACTCCGCCCCTCTGTAATATTTCAGGCTGGACTTTGCCTCCAGTAAACTAAACCTTTGCGGTGGATTTTGAAGAGACCATATGACTTAGCTTACATAGCTTACAGGCTGCTAACTAGCTAACAGGCTATTTCCTTCGATTCAGTTGCCTGTTGATTGTCAAGTGAGTTTGGCTGATTAAAAAGTACTTTATCCAGTTTTAACATATTGTAAATCTGAGTAATGTTATTCAGCTAAAATATGGGTATACATTATATACAGTCAGGTTTTTATTATGGCTGCACATCAGATAATAACTTATACTGAATATTCTGTATCTTTTATATTGACATAGTTTTCCACTAGTTTATATACTTAAGTTATGGCTTTTCGTTTTGGTGCCACCCCAAGATTTTTAGCGGCCCCGTCTGGCCACCTCTGTGAAAAGTTTTTGGGGGCACTCTGCGGCCCTTGTCATACAAGTTCACACAGTGCTGATTATGCCTATCGTGGCCAGGAAAGCACACTGTATATTCTCAGTATATTGGAGTTTTGGTGTAAGTGGTGTGTTTTACATCATACATCAACCAGCCAATGAAAAACGGGAGAGAGATTCTTTTTTTTATATTATTATTTTGCAGTCTATTTCTTTTTAGCACTGCTTGTCTTTTTGTTTTCTTTATGTTTCATCTGTGTCTGCATGATTCTAATGTTTTAGTAGTGTGCATTTACCTTGACAAGTAAAATCTTTCAAACCTGAAAACAAATCAAATTGAATTCATCATGCACAGATTGAGGAAAAAGTATTATTCATTAAGGCTGAAAGTATTTCTCCTTTCAACTTGGTGGTGTTTCATGTGGTGCAGGCCAGTTTTTAACTATGTGGCATTCAGTTCATACACTCACTTTAAGTGTGCACAGTCCTATCACCACCAAACAAACCCCTGTTTGTTTTACTTTATGGCCTCATAAAAAGCCATATGGTACAATACATATCCTCTAACTTCAAACCGTGTGTGGAGAATGAGGCAGGGATCCTCTCGTGCTTTTAAGCCACTCAGATAGACTACTTACATTAAGCCCCGGGTTAAATAAGATTTACTGTGAGTACATGTAGTGTCTGCACTGTGTGATGGATGACTTTCCCACCCTCAGGCACTGCAGGGTGAGGAAATCAGGAGTCTACAGACAATGGGACATAAATATGTCAAGTTTAAGAAATGTACTTGAACAGCATTTTTTAAACCAGATAAGTCACCTAATGTACCTGAATATGCACGGAGTGTGAACATTTAAGGTCTCAGTATGCATCAGATTAACTACCACATGCAATTTAATCACACCCAGCCAAAAGTGTTAATATCTGCTCCAGATAGCTACACATCGAAGGTGAGACAAAGAGGAAGTGTATGTGTTTGTTTTGGCCTGAGAGTGTGTGTCATGGGGTCCTTTAAGGATGTCACTATACAAACACACACATTCTACAAAGGCTCCTGTAGACTCTATTGTTATTTCATACTTGTACTTAGTTTAGCTTCACTAATACTGGTTAAATTCTGATCACTATGATATGAACAATAAATGACACTGACACTGGCGTCTTTTAAAACTGAGATGTGGCCCAGACAGTGCTGGAAACCTTGTGTTGTGAACCTTAAGTTGTGTATGTGCCTTCACATGTTTTTGGATGTTTCAAATGTGATAAATTTACATGATATAGGCACACTGATATCGAGGACCAAAACTGCCATAATAATAAATAAATAAATTAATTAATTAATGAACACGATAAAAAAATAAAATAAAATAAAAATTATTAATTAATTAATGAACATGATAATAAACAAATAAATAAATAAATGCTTCAATAAATACATAAATGAAATAATATGTAGAGAAATGTAGAAATAAAAGTCTCAATTATCAAATAAATGTGATAAA
>JAPZEB010000002.1:2432946-2443618 GCA_029783705.1 Chaetodon striatus
CAAAATCCTATCTAATGTATAAGTACAATATATTGTGTGAAAATACTTAAATGTAAACATAACTGTATAACACTTTTGTTGCTTGTTCAAATAACAAATCTTGTATCTCTAAAAATATAAATTTACACAATAGTAAATACATGGAGTCTCGAAACAAGAAACCCGTCTCTCCCACTTGCTCTCCACTTCATTGTAAATCCTACATATGTTTAACTAAAGTAGTAAAAGTGCAACTCTCCTAAGCATCATAAACTGAGATGTGACCATCCCCATGGAGCCCCAGAACAATAACAACAGTGTGTTTTAAATGCCAGCGCTTTACATCCAAAGGGGTGGTGAGAAAGAGCACGGAAAAGAAAAGTAACAGGAAAAACTTTGGAGTCAAGCCTGGAAAGGAGGGTGTTTTGGGTTACACTGGGAATGTCAGGGAAGGATTTTAGAACCTAGTGGGGATAAGTGACACTTACCTCAACAAGTGGTATTTACCACACTGATAAAATCCTAACTTTAGCTCATCCTCATGTCATGGCTGAATGACAAAATGTTTTAGAGGTTTGGTGAAACATATGGAGGAAAGAGTGGTGATATTGGGCTTTGGGCCATGGGTACACAGCATAATATGTTGTTTAAGGACAGTGTGTGTCTTCTTCTTTTTACTTCTTCTCCAAGTGTCTTTGTAAATGATCTGTTTGAATATCTTTAATTACATGTGTCATGTTCAATCTTTAAAATGCAAAACATATATGCTTGTGACTTGTTCAACTGCTCACTCTATAGTGTGTATGATTCATACTCCAACAATGCTTTTGACTAATATGTGTGTGAGAGCCATTCATTAAAACAGCCCTTATCCTGTCTTTATGGTGGTAATGGCTACCTACACTGACATGTATGCAGATAAAATATGTTGAGGCTTTTTGTGCACTGAGGAGACAAAGTCATAATCTAGTTGGACTCTAGACACAGTCGAGACTAAAGACACAGACACTGGCACTTTTAAGTTTCTTTTATAGTTGCTAACTTGGTGGCCCTCCCATGCCAGCCTGGTCCCACAACATCAACATTCACCTCTTGGGCAGAGCCCAAGCATTATTATGGCAAATCTGGGTACTGTTTAGTGTCTGTGTGAGATGCATGGGGCTTTTAACCAACTCCAATGTAAACCTATCTGCATCATTATTAGACGCTCAGATCCCTGATAAAGTATTAGTAGCATACAAGTTCGCTCAGGGTGGGTGGACCCAACAAACACCAGACTTTGACCCAGGAGAACAAACAGCAACTTTGGTTGCAGCTTTTGTGACACCCAAAAACGGTGTCTTTTAGGCGACACACCCCTGCCTTTCTGGCCATGTTTATGTGAGCCTCATGTGACTGACATCAACCGTGATCTTTTCCTAACCATAACCAAGTAGTTTTGTTGCCCAAACCTAACTGCCGTTCCCTTCTCATCGCTGTGTTTGTGCCTCTCAAAACCAGGTGGGTTTCTAGTCACATCTGCAATCTGTTTCTAACCATAACCAAGTAGTTTTGTTGCCTAAACCTAACTGCCGTTCCCTTCTCATCGCTGTGTTTGTGCCTCTCAAAGCCGGGTGGTTTTAAGTCACATCTGCAATCTGTTTCAAACCATAAACAAGTAGTTTGTTGCCTAAACCTAACTGTTAACCCTGGCTTACCATGGACTCCTTCTGTGTCAAGGTGCAACACAAAAGGCTGCCTTTGGCTTCATTCTAGTAACACCAGGGGCTTCTGCCCATCAGCAAAATATGATATCTGATTTTTCAATCCACTCAGTCTTTATGTTCACCTATGCAAACACACTACACTACACTTACATTCTTGTAACAGCAACATTGAGCAACAGCAACATTGGCAAGTACAGCATAAGTTCAGGAGCATAGGCATGTGGATTCTGCTTATGACGTTTTCGAATCATTTCTTGTAAATCTCAAGCTGTCGTAGCCCTAGATCATTGACAAAGGTGTTCCACAAGGTTCATTTCCCAACTGAGTACTCTAATTTTATGCTGACAACACAATCTTGCTTGTCATCAGCTCTGCTGCAAACCAGATTACAGTCTGGTTTGAATTAAATCCAGACATCTGTCATGAATTACAATCTTGTTCTAAAGACTAAAAAGACAAAATTGATGCAATTCACAAAAGCACAGAACATACTCCCATCCATGCCCCCCATGCAATATAACTGATACAGCACAGTGTTGCAAGTATTTAAGAATTTGGTAAGACAGCAGATTGTCCTAGAAAACTCTGTTCTCGCTTAAAAAGTTACCACACTGGTAGTCTAAAACCATGCTGGTGGCTGTGTGAGGCTGTACTCGGGCACAGCACTGCTTTGAGCTAATAGCTAATGTTAGTATGCTGACATGCTCACAGTGACATTGCTAACATGCTGAGGTACAATTTTTACCACATTCACTGTCTTAGCTAAGCACTTTAGCATGCTAACATTTGTTAATTAGTACTAAACATGAAGTATAGACGAGGCTTACAGGATTGTCATTAGATGCAGAGTTTGCTGTCTTGGCTGCTATTATGGTCAAAATGGAGAAAGTATATGGGTTAAAGTCAGTAGGTTTCATCCTCTGGGGAAAATTAAGGTCAGTACAAAGATTCATGGCCAGTCATTCATTAGTTCTTAGGATATTTCAGTCTTAGCCAAAGTGGTAGATTGGTCAAACGGCCAACACTGCCATCCCTTTAGCGACACTGCTAGCATTGCTAAAAATTCAATGTGGATTCTCGTACTGGAATACAGCTTGATTCTCCTTTCAAAACAACAGAAACAACAACAACAACAAAATTATGTACCATTTACCTATTATATAATCTCAATTCCAAAAGAACTCTGGATGCTGTGCAAAAAACAGAATACAATGATTTACAACACCTTACAAAGACAAGATATGTAATGTCAAACTGATAAACTGTGTTGTTTTTTGTCAAATATAAACTCATTCTGAATTTGATGCCTGCAACATGTTCCAAAAAAGCTGGGACCAGGGCATGTTTACTATTGTGATACATCACCTTTTCTTTTAACAACACTCAGTAAGTGTTTGTGAACTTAGGACACTAATTGTTGACGCTTTGAAATTGTAATTCTTTTCCATTCTTGCTTGACTTCAGTTGCCCAACAGCCTGGGGTCTCTGTTGTCGTATTTTATGCTAATTAACATGCCACACATTTTCGGTGGGAGGCAGGTTTGGACTGAAGGCAGACTGGTCTAGTATTGCTCTCTTTTACGACAAAATCATGTTGTTGTTAGATGTGCAGAATGTGGCTTGTTGTTGTCTTGCTGGAAGAAACAGGGACATCCCTGAAAAAGAATTTTGCCTGGATGGCAGCATATGTTGCTCCAAAACCTGTATGTACCTTTCTGTATTCATGGTGCCTTCACAGATGTGCAAGCTACCCGTGATGCCATGGGCACTAACATACCTCCATACCATCATAGATGCTGGCTTTTGAACTTTGGTTTTACTTTTGCTTTTCATCTTCAGTCCAAAGGCCATGGCATCTATGACTTCCAAAAACAACTCACAACATCAACATCAACATACTTTCCCACTTTGTGTCAGTCCATCTCAGGTGAGCTCAGGCCCAGACATGTCGGCGCTGTTATTGAATGTTGTTGATAAATGGTTTTTCCTTTGCATGGGAGAGTCTTAACTTGCATTTGTAGATGCAGTGATGAACTGTGTTTACTGACAAAGGTTTTCCAAAGTGTTGCCGAGCTGATGTAGTGATATCCTTCATACACTCATGTCGGTTTTTTAATGCAGTGCCACTTAAGGGGTCAAAGATCACAGATATTAAATGGGTTTTTTAGCCTTGCCCCTTACATGCAGAGATCATTTCTGGATTACCTGATTCTTTTCAAGATATTATGTATTGTGAAATTTCTAAATCCCTTGCCATTCCTTGTGCTTTGAGAAACGTTGTTCTTAAACTGATGGACTATTTGCCCACGCAGTGGTGAACCTTGTGTCCTCCTTGCTTATGAACAGCTGAGCCATTCCCAATAGTTTATCGCCCCTGTCCCAACTTATTTGGAATCGGGGTCGTATGATCTTCATGCTGCTGCCATCAGGATTTCAAGAGGACATCCAGACTTAGTCTACAACCATGCATACTCATCCATATTCACCGAGACTGTCAAACACAAGCTAACACTCTTTTAAACAGCAGGACAAGCTGAACATACACCTTTAGGCATCATAGATGTTGACTCTAAATCACTTTCTTTGAGCTGACCTTCAAGGCATTCATAAAAACATTCACTAATCAAGTGTTTAACAGAAAGATTTATTAGTTTGTGGCATATTACAGCTTTCCCCCAGGAAACCACGTGCTTTGGTCACTATCTGCTGCAGCCAAGACACAGATAAAAAGCAAAGTGCATGTACAGTACGTTGCTATGGAGATCAAATCTTTGGATATTCAAACACAAGAAGTGACATGCCACCACCTCTCTCTCTGCTGTAGCTCCACCTCCTTGTGCAACTTACCTCAAACATGCCGTGCCCATATTACTACTATGGACGTCAGCTTGTTTCACTTTGAAATACGACTCACTGAGATCTATGAGATTTATATTTAAATCCATCCCTCTTGTGAACTGGTATTCAGGTTGTAGCCTTATTGAACCTTTGTAATGCAAGATGCCATTCAAGAATAAACAGCATGTATGGTACAAATAAAGGGATTAGCATCAGAGCAGGTTGTATGAGTCAAGGATATGCCACAAACAGTGAGGTGTTTTTATGTAACATTATACTGCAGACAGCCTTCAACTAGCAGACAGTAGATTAGTACTGTGTAGAGTGTAGGGGCCGTGTGCAATCTCAGTTTCTACAGCATGTTTTCACACAGTTTTTATCACTGTGTGATCTTTAAGAGCTGGGTGGGTCTGTCACAGGTGGGCTGTATTAGTGGGTGAACTGAAACACAAATACAAAAACATGTAATCTCTTCTCCTCTCTTCTCTTCTCTCTCTATAGTGATCCACAGTATATATGTATATATATCCATGTCTCAGCTTGGCTCTTGCTTGCTTTGGCCTTCATATGTAGCTGGGTGTGTCCGTGTTTAAACTCACACAAAAGCGTACCGTACACAAAGCCTGATTGCAGTGTTTAAGTTGGGCCTACACAAATGTTTGACTGCTGAGTGAAGCCCTCTTCGTGTTGGTGTAGTGTGGGGTAATTTGGGTTTAAAGACAAAATAGAGGCCACTTAATGTGGGTGGCATAGGCGAGAACAGAATTACATAACAAATACGGCCATATCTTATCTTTTGTACTTTGTATTGTGGTATTGAGTATGTATTATAGTAGTGAGCAAAGTGATCTGTAGTAAATCTAAAGGACAGTGGACATCATTATTGTGGCTACTTGAAAAATCCCATGTTTCAAACATGTTGGTTGAAAACAAAGGGAAAAACATGCATAACTGAAACTTATTTTAAAGCTTTTGAAATTACAGCTGGCTTAGCTTTGCTTTGGGGATCAGCCAGCTCGGCTTTCTTAAAAAAGAATTGTCACCCAGCACCACTAAAGCTCATTAATTAGCATGTTATATCTTAGCTGTTTAATATGTGCATAAACTAAGTGTAAAAACAAAAAGTTGGGGTTTTATGTGGGTTTACATGCACAAATTTCTTGGCTCAGTGCAGTGACTCCTTGGAGACTGAGCTGGTTGTGTGGCAACGTTATGGTGGTGACAAGACTCCAAACAAGATACAACATGTTAATTAGTGAGTTTAAGAGTTGCTGGTAGGCAGGTTTTTGTTTTTACTTTGAACAGAGCCAGGCTAGCTACTTCCCACTGCCTCCAGTCATTGTGCTGAGCTGACAGGCTGCTGGAACTACATTCAGATTTTGCATATATTTTCCTACTGTACAGTATGTTGAGCCACGAAGCACAAGACAGGAGTATGGAGAGAACACAAACTGGTAAGATCTTCCACTGTGACGAAATGGATATAAAGATTATGTGTGTCGTCCCCTAAAACTATAAAGGTTGAGTATTGGGTTGCAGAGGCATACTTTCTTACAAATCCTCCTCTCTGAGAGAGAGAGGATAACAGAGCTATGAGAAAAATGCCGCAAAGGTCAAGCAGAGCTCCCAGTCTGTTCACCATAAAAGCACAAAGCTCCACTTTGGAAATGCAGTGAGGGGAACAAGAGACAAGAGAGGAAGACTTCATTGTGGACGTGTGCTTCAAAGTTAGCAGCAGCATGCACTAGACTATTTAAATCCAAACATAGCTGTTACATCACTTTTAGGATGGTTGTGTCTATATACTGCAGCGTGCGGAATTTATCATGGTTGTGTTGCAAACACATGTATAATGAAAGTTTTGAAAATTGGAACATCATGATCTGAGCTGAATTCCCTGTGGTTCTTTTGAAACAGGTGATTGAGTTTCACTTTGTGATACATTATATATGCCATCTGGTGTGACAAAGGAGATCAGAGAATTAATATAAACAGAGGGGTTAAACTGACTGTTATTGTACTCTTACTAGGTGTGTCACTTTGGCACCGCCACAGTAAGATACGTTACACTGATAACCTGTATTTTTTTGTGGTTGATGGAACACTAGCTGTATCAAATGGCCAGTATTTGGCCTTTGAGATGTTCACTGTGAAGTGTTTAAGCACTTTCCACACTTCTGATTCCTGTTTGGTCAAAGGCTTGGTTGTTCAAACAACACAAATCAGCCTGTATTTGCAAAAAGTTACCACTTTCCCAAGCATAAAAAACCTGGATGCTGGCATCTCAAAGGCTGCCCTTATCCTCAAAAACATAACTTGAAATGTGGTTATGCAATTAGGCTTTTAACACCTTCCAAAGTAAGCAAAATTGTACACTGGCACGATGAGAGGAGAACAATAAAAGTGCAACACAATGGTGTAGCCAAACAGCAGGCACTCACGAAAAGGGAAATAAAGCTGACGTGACTCACTCCCTCATGGCTACTCCTCGGTGAGGAAGAGAAAAAAGAAGTGGCACAAAAAAAATCGTCAGAACATCTCAAAATCGAAGCCTCAAATCTGGATCTGTGCTTCCTGTCCAGACCACGAGTGAGTCATAAAGGGCTGTTATATGTGGAGCGGACAAGGATGTGCCTGCTCCCTGCACCACAGTTTGCAGACTTTGGCACTGGTCACATCCATGAAAATGTGCCCACAAGCGAAACAATCTCAAGCAATAGAGTACACATGATGGGATGAATGAGCATGCTCAAAAAATCTGCTAAATGCACAAATAAACCAAGTTTTTTATGCTTTTTCTCTGTGTTCAGTAGCTGAGAACACTGGGCAAAGAGTCCAGAGTAACACCAAAGAGTCTTTGTCCAAACTTTGGTTTACTGCAGAGAGGACTGCAGGGCCTGTTTGAAAAGCAGGTATGATGGCAGAGGATTGGAATGTCCCAAAATGGGCAGAGGAAGACAAGAAACGGGAGCAAAAGTCATTAGAGATGGAAGGGAGTGACTGTAGGAGGCGTGCAGATAGGGAAGGAAAGGGGGTTTGCTGAACAGCAGAGAGAGGCACTGCAACAGGACAGGCGGTGATAGGTAAGCCTGGAGGAGGGCTGGAGAAGTGCAGAAACTGAGCAAAGATTCTGTTAGATGAAAGGACTTTTAAAAAAACTATGGTTTTCCAATGATTTTACACGTATTACAAGTACATTTAAATCAGCATGTTTCTGTTAGCCTTGGGGCAAAGACGGTTATTTGCATTCTTTGCAGGTAACATTGTGTCACAGGAGTGGTTTTAGGGGATCTCAAAAGTATTTTTGTAATGCTTTAAATCTGTTAAACCCTAGCTCTACGCGTGACTTACACTTGATACTGTGTAGCCTGCTGCTGTGATAACATGCTGCTAACACCACAACTCCTGTGTAGACATGATTTCAGAAAAGAAGATACTCTCATGTTTATCTGTTATATGTCAAAATGTAGCCAGGAAACAATCAGCTATGCATAAAGACTGTTAGGAGGGGAACAGAAGCTAGCCTGGCTCCGACCGTCGTTAATCTTGCATGTAAAAGCAATGTGTAAAAAGGAGAAATTGTGCTTTTACTCATGCCTTTTCACTTTGGGACAGAGCCAGGCTAATTGTTTCCCCTGCTTTCAGTCTTTGTGCTAAGCTAATCTAACAGACTCTCAGCTGTAGCCTCATATTTATTGGACAGATATGAGAGTGATATTTTTGAGGCTCTTGTCCACCCAAAATGAATCATAGGTTGTTTGTAGCAAAGATGTATTAAGAGTCCTGGATAAAGATTGGCAGTGGGGCCCAGTTAATCCCTATGAAAGTTGCTCAGTGGCACACAAAGCCACAAAAGCTCTATTTCAATGGTTTGAAATTACCTGGATCTTCCTCTTTATGGGGCCCACAGAGCGGGTGCACTAGAGATGTCCGGCAGCTGAGCGTGGTCAGAGCGGCTAACTTCTGCAAGCTGAAGGGCTAACTTCCGGTTTAGCACTCTGCTTACTCAAATAGGGATAAAATGTTGTAACTACACAGCTCGTCTAGACTTCCGAACCATTATCAGACAGAGTGAATAAAATCCTGACAGTCATTTCATTGTGGCACTCAAAAACATTTATCCACCGATTTACATTTGGCTCTTTCCCAATTTAAACCTATGGGGAAAAAAATCTTTATAGACCCTGTTGCATCATGTGACGGACCTGGACGGTGTAATTCCACTTTTGGCCACTATGTAAAATTGTCTCCAAATTCTTCCTAGGCGCTTGGTTTGTACAAGCAGTCATTTACAGCCCATATTGACATTTATTGTTTGGTTGAGACCTCTAGTGGCCATAGTAAATACGACGGGAGCAAGGGAGGAAGTCAGGTGATCTAGTATAAAGTGCGACAACATCCGCGTGAGTTATTTTAACTCACACACATATGTAATATCATGTCATCACATTACAGTAAGAACATAACGTGACAACTCGACGTTACATAGTAGTTACATAACAAATGTACTTATTTTAACACAAACCACGATTATTTTACAAAAATGTAGGGAAACACTCTAGTGGGTTGTTTTAAAGGGTGAAAACTATGGATCTATAAAGTGAACTGGATGCAATTTGGAGGCAGGGCCCTGTTCATTACTTTGAAGTTGCTCAGTGGTGCATGAAGCTAAAAAAAAAAAAGTTCAACTGCTGGGTATAACATTACCTGGATGATTGACACTGCTTTCATAATGTGTGGCCCAAAAAACAAGCACACTGGAGACTTCCACCAGCCAAGCCGACTACTTTTGATTTAGCACACCGCTAACTTTATGGAGATAAAAGGACTGAATTCCGTGGTTCTTTTAGACTTTCCAGATATTATTGGACCAAATGGATCAATTCCCTATGATGAAACGAGTCATTACACTCAAAACAATGTATCCACTTACGTACAGACTTCTATTTTGCCATACATGTCTATCGGAAAAAGTATTCGCTGACAGATGTAATTACATTGTTTGGCCACAAGGAAAATTGGAGCACTTGCTCTGGGCCTCGTAGGCATAAACGATCTATGTAGTCATATAGGTTGGATGACTTTTGTGATATTGTTATCTGTCTTGCGGTAAAAAGGGAATAAACATATTTCCTAAAATGTCAGCTTATTCTGTTAGAGAAAAGAGGCTTTAGCACGACAGCAGCAATGAAGAAAGGGAATAGGGGGTGCTACAGAGCGCCATAAAGAAGAAAAAATGTGCAAGGCAACAGACAGAAAAGAGAGAGAGAGAGAGAGAAAGAAAAAGAGCCGTCATAACCTCACAAACTGTCTCTCCTGCAAACAATAAGGTTGGAAATACAAGCACGGATTATGGGATAAGCAGTGGGAGTGGAATGAAGTGAGAGTGCAATAAAAAAAAAAGAGAGTCCGAGCCAAACAAGAGCTTCAGTGTGGAGGGAGAGCCAGATTTATGGGTTTCAGGGAAGAATGTGAGGTGTCCAATTCCTCACTTGTCTTCTATCCACAACCCATAATCCTACTCTCTGAAGCTGACAAAAAGGAAGGTGTTTTAACTAAGCAGACTTGCTTGCTCTTTGACCTTTCATCTTCAGGGTCAAACCCACAGGTGACTTTGAATAAAGGAAAAGAACAAGTAAAAAGGTGGATGTTGAATCAATTCTGAATGCATGTGTTGGCTGGTAAAGGTCTGTGCCGCTGGACGGCACTCACATCTATGTTGGCCCAGGACGAAATGTTCTGTTGGATGAATTTATAGTCAAGAAAATAAGTCCTGGGACGCTTTGTGAAATCTGGTCTTGGTTTACGATACTTACAATAAGATTGGTGAGTCAAAAAAGACTATTCTCTTACTTTTAATCATTTGTTTTGTAATATTAAAGTCAGATACCAGTGAAATACCTTCATATTCTTGTTCTATACTTTTCTTGTGTATTTTGTATTATCATTAATTACATAACTGCTTACTTCCAGTGAACTACCACACCCGCTTCAACAATTCACTCAGACATTTGGAGTGAATTAGGAATGACCTTACCCACAAGGAGAGGGTCTGTCAGGTAGTGGTCTCTCTGTGTGTGTGTGTGTGTGTGTGTGTGTGTGTGTACGTGTGTGTGTGTGTGTGTGTATGTGTGTTAGTGTGTGTACTG
>JAPZEB010000002.1:2461062-2471123 GCA_029783705.1 Chaetodon striatus
CTGTTGTTATTTTGCATCTCTTTTTTGTTGCTTTGCATCTACTTTTCAGTCACTATGTGTCTTTGTGGTTGTTTTGCATCTTCTTGTGGTTGTTTTATGTTCCTTTGTAGTTTTTCTTTTGCATCTTTGTGGTTGTTTATTTTTCCTTTGTGGTTGTTTTGCATCCCTTTGTGGGTGTTTTATGTGTCTTTGTAGTAGTTTTGCATGTCTTTGTAGTTGTTTTGTTGCTCTGTTGTTGTGTTGTATCTCTGTGTAGTTGTTTTGATTATCTTTATAGTTGTTTTGCATGTCTTTGTAGATGCTTTGCATTTCTTTGTGGTTGTTTTGCATCTCTTTGTAGTTGTAACACATCTCTTTGTGGTTGCTTTATGTGTCTCTGTAGTTGTTTTGTGTTTCTTTGTGGTTGTTTTGCATCTCTTTGTAGTTGTAACACATCTCTTTGTGGTTGTTTTATGTGTATCTGTAGTTGTTTTGTGTCTCTTTGTGGTTGTTTTGCATCTCTTTGTAGGTGTTTTGTGTGTCTTTGTGATTGGTTCGCATTGATTTATGGTCATTTTGCATCTCTTTGTAGTTGTTACATGTCTCTTTGTGGATGTTTTCCGTTTATTTGTAGTTGTTTTGTGTCTCTGTGTAGTTGTTTTGATGGTCTTTATTGTTGTTTTGCATGTCTTTGTGCATGTTTTGCATTTCTTTGTAGTTGCTGTGCATGTCTGACTCATGCCCCATCCCTACCTGTGCTACAAATGCACTAATTTGGTTTTACTGTTATATTTAACACGTATTTTAATTCACAAAAACATATGTACGTCTCATTTTATTTGCAGCCTCTCCGTGTATACCTTTGATTAAAACCCCGTAAATGTTCTTCTGCCTTATCTTGACCATCTGCTGCCTTATCCGCCCCCTGCAGACCTGAACAATTACATGTCTGGATTCCTGGAATCAGTAGCAGTCATTCCTTTAATCATGAGCACACTCACTGCACATTGTTTTGGTTTAACAGAGGCATAAGAAAACACCCTCTGATATTGCGTCTGCTCTTGTCATTTTCTCACACTTACACTGGAACCCTGACATTTCCCGATATCACATTGCCTCACATTAGATCTGTGATTCAGCAGTGTCTGCAAGGGGCCACTGCACCTGGCAGGAATGTTCCACACACCTGTAAATTGTCTGCACGCAAGTGTTTTCCATCTGTGTGCCCCCAGTGAGTCACTGTGAGCTCCAGCGAGTTACAGTTTACACAATGGCATTGTGAGACCTAATGGACAGTGCTGTGTATTCTCACATTCAGTCAGAGGTGTCACATAGATGGAGTGTTATCAGATATCTTTACACTGAGAGTAATGTGTGAGTAAGTTGTGACTGGAGGTCTTTGTATTAGCAGGAGTTTTAATGGGAGTTCCATTGAAATCATCTTTGGTGGTTTGTCCGCCTACTGAATGACTGATAAATAGCCAAGGGCTCAGTCAATAACTGACCCGAGGTCAGATACTGGATGATCCCATGATCAGGCCCGTAAATGGGACTTCTCAGTGGTCGTCCTCTGCTTCTGTCAGGGAGGCTCTGATTTAGCACTTTCTGTGGGTGTTCTGACCTTTGAGGTCAGAACAGAGCAAGGATGGTCCGGCTGAACAAGAACTCCACAGTCTCAGTGAACAGCTCCAGCCAGCCAAAGTTAAGCTCTTTATCCCAGTAAAGAAGAGTTTCATCACGTAATCAGATGATCATGAGTCAAACTCATGAGTGATTTATTCAGCATTAACAACAAATACAACCCTTGAAACCAAACAAAGCACTGACCAAACAGACAGATAAGGACTTTTTAGGAGACTTTCACACTGACGGCATAAATACCATATATAGACGTTCACATTTGACAGACGTTTGTCACACTGCAGGTGTGACAGCCATGTGACTTCCCAGACTCAGCGTATATTACGGTCAATGGCCTTATTACATAAGGCCGATAAGAGTAGTGGAGTAAACAAAGGCTTAGCACTGCCCCTCCCATGTCCAGCAGCGCACACACAGGCTGGCACACAATAAGAGGTTTTTATCAAATGTAAATTTTCACTTCCATATGGAAATCCCCATATCTACAAAACAGATATTTAATTAAACATTCATAGTTTTTGATATTTTTTCAACCATGCCCTCAATTTTCACTTGGTTTCATTTGTTTTTGTAAACACTTAAGACTCACCTGACATTGGTTGTTTTTTTCTGCTGCTGTTTCCTGTTCTTCATTACAGTTTACAGAAAATGAAGTGAAGACAGCTGACAAAATGTTTGCAGTAAACGAAAGAGAAAATAAGAATAGCTGATTATTCCCAAAAGTCCCTCAAAGAATTAAAAAAAAAAAGACAATAGAGGGGTTGGATACAGTATTCTCATAATCTAGTTATTTAAATTCAAAATAAACCACACATTGATAATAAGAAATTTAAAACACTTTAATTAAATTAGAAGTCATCCATACTTTGTTAATACGTATGAGAACAAGCTGTGTTTTTCCCCCTGAAAGATCAGAGATTAGACTGTAGCTGGGAGGGGAAACATTCATGGTGGGTGATGACTATCACAGTAATGACAGACAAAAATTCTTGATATTGGGCCAGAACCTTTGAGGTAAGTCTTAGGTGGCACTGCAGCTTGCCAAAACTTGTGACAAAGGACAGTTTTACATCAAACAGTTCATTCGGATATCTACAAAAACAGGCATTTCTCCCTTTTGTATTTAAAAATCATTACCGAAATATGGAGTTTAAACTAAAAGGAAGTCAAGAGTCAGTGGAAAGATCTCCAGTTTAGAGGTTATGGTAGTTAGTTGCAACCATTCGTATCTCATGGTACCATTTAGTACTGTAATGCAATTAAAATCCAAGTTAAAAGGTTATGAAATAGACCCGTACATCTTAGTCCGCACTTGTCATAACAGGGGTGGTTTTCTCAACACTGTGACCATGTTGGTTTTCAGTGGAATGAACGCTTCACTGACATCTGACGTGCATTATGTCCAACCATGATGAAACACAAACATATTATATTTCACACACCTGGATCAAAGGTGTTCATGATGTTATCACATCGAGTGGATCAAAGGACTGGTCCTTCAACTAATTACATTTTGGGAAACACCCTTTTTCTCTATTTACTTTAGTGAAATAATAATTACTGATTTCATATCTGTGCATTAAAGGGATATTCTGCTGTTTTCCCCTCCCTTCCCTTCATCTGCAGCACCCAGACCTCTCTTCTCATTCGCTGGCTCTTGGGCTGTTGCTTGAACTACAGATTACTTTCTGATTTTCTTGTTTGCCCTTCACCATCACGGACATAAAGAGGGTAGAAGTGGTTAAAAAGAGTCACAATCAGACAGAAAGGTAAAAGAAAAATTTAAGCGTACTGCTTAATACAAGATTTTTGTTAACACCACAACCATATTGTTTTTGGACAAGCAACCAGCATTATTTCACCCACCAGCGAGAACGTTTATTGGTCCCGCATGGCACAGTGCACTCTGGTAGCTGTAGGTTTTCTAGTTCGTCAGCAAAAGCGAATGCCACAGCCCTTTTCCTCTGTTTTCTCTGGTCATGCAGCCCAGTTTTATTAAAAAGACCATCTTCCCAACAGTGAAATACCTCTTATATCACTGAGCTAGAGTGGGAATGTGGTTAGCT
This sequence comes from Chaetodon striatus, assembly GCA_029783705.1. Taxonomy (NCBI): domain Eukaryota; kingdom Metazoa; phylum Chordata; class Actinopteri; order Chaetodontiformes; family Chaetodontidae; genus Chaetodon; species Chaetodon striatus. Next base: position 2,464,749 of record JAPZEB010000002.1, read on the forward strand.
TAGCATTAAGCAGCAACTGAGTGGAAGCTGGGGCAAACAGCTAGCATGACTTTATCCAAAGTTTAACAATGCGCCTGACAACACAGCTAAAGCCCACTAATTAGAACAGCTGGTTTCCAAAAGAATTTAGTGAGCTCAGACTTAAGTATAGGACTCTGTACAGGCATGATGACATCACACCTGGCAGTCCCACTGTGACAACAAATGTTGTCTCACATTGGAGGGAGCCAGGCTAGCTTTTACTACCAGCCCCAAGTCTTAGCGCCAAACTAAGCAAAGCTAGCCATGTTCCTGCTCCAGCTCAATACTTGACGGGGAATAAGAGTGTTCTTTCACAAAATCGTGAACTGTTCCTTCAGAATAATCACTTCCATTATAACTAACCTTGTGTTAGCATTAAAAAAACAACCAGCGCAAACGCGACGCAACTGTCATTGCCCGTTTCAGACCACTGCAGTTGCGATTTCATGGCCAGTGGCCACGTTATGAAAGTGACTACCTGACTTGCAGCCATTAGCATGTAAGTCTTAAAATGAGGTGTGGTCAGACACATTGTAGGCACATTGCTATTTTGAGGCTGCAAAAGGTGACAACACCATTGACCAACAAACACCTGGTCTGAAGTCAGAATGGCGCAGAATATTTCCACTATTAAAAGAGTGCATTATTCAGTTAGAAAGATGCGCCTGCATAGGCAGGTTCACAACTAACTTATACTCATTCAGGAACATGCAGATGGGTGGCAGGTGGGTGAAAAAATACACTATTGATGAGGAAAATATTAATCACATTTTCTGCAGTGTGAACAGAGAGTAGAGCATTGCTGCTCTTAGGCTTTTAAAGGGAATGGGAGATGACACTACAATTACTTGAATTCAAGTTACACCCAAAACACACCTATGATTAATTAAGGAACTAAATACAAGCTCTTTGTCCCTTGTGCCTTAATTTGCAGCAAGATAATGTGCCGTTAAACTTGAAAAAGTGGTTGGATACACCCTAAATGTACTGGCGCCATTCATTTTAGACCTATGGATTGTTTAAATAGGGCCCTCATTCTTTGTTGTTGGGAAAGCATGGAAAAGCGCTTAGACTGTAGCCCGCAGTAATCTCCATCATTTCTCTTGCGTAAGATTTAAACTCTAAACCTTTATCTATATAGCTATCATCTCTGTTCTTTAATCCTTGTTTTCTCTGCCAGGCGTGGCAGCCATCGGGACCAGAGTCAGACAAAACACTCCAGTCATCACTACAGCTGCTAGACAAACGAAAACCCTACAACTGGCCGACCATAAAAAGGCCCTGTGTTTGCAGAGCTGTTTTTGTCTATATTTGGGATTACTCACTTTTGGAAAAATACTCAGGATGTTTGATTTTTATCTCCTTTTAAATGTAGTCAAAATACTTTCTGTGTTCTGTCTGTCACTCCATCATGAGTTTTATCTCTGTTTCTCTTGATTTATGTCTCCTCCTACCCTATTGCTTCTTCTCTGTCTAGATAAACGCAGATAAAAGAGCTGCCATATGGATATAAAAGAAGCACCTGCAAATTGGTTTAGATTTAATAATTGGCTGCCAAGCCAATACATACATAAACACATGTTTTGAGGCAACCTCTTATGAAGCCACTTTATTGCTATGATTAGCAGGAATCCCTTTTGTTTGCCAGCTCAGTGACAGTAGACGAGTTGTTTTTACATCAGGAGCTCTTTATACTTTAATATCCTGTTGCATGTTCCTTCCTGAAAAACAAACAAAGAACTTGGAGTGAAGATGAGACTGAACATGATTGCAAACAAGCAGATACCCAAGAATTGTATATACAAACAAGTCAGGGCTGATACAGACAACTGTGGGTGGGAAGATAAAAAAAGATTTGTAAATGGGATTTAATTGTTGTTGCTTAATGGTTTGCTCCCTGGAAAACAGGCAAATTTTCATGCCATTTCTTAACTTTACATGACGAACAAAAGAAAACATTAAACCACAAAGAAACCAAATGAAAAGAAAAGGTGGATTTTCTGTCCTTGTAATAAGCCAATAACAAGCAGTTTTAGACTCTAAAGCTTCTTGTTATTGGCTCATTCCACCTCTAAAGTTAAGAGGTACCGTTTGTGGAATGTGCTTGTGTAAAAAACCTGCAGGGGGGCTTCTGGAATATGTTTACTGGTTTGGATGGTTTATTGTTCCTACAGATCTACTAAGGAGACTGGAATTGTTCCTTTGTTTGGCCATATCCTTTATGGGAGTGGGACAGTCAGACACACATCCGGCTATGTAGGATAGATAACATACTGTACAGCACATAGCATCTGGAACTACATAACACTTTAAAAACCTTTATCTGATTTAACTGTATGCTTGGTCCGGGTTTATCTCCCTAACTACAAATCATGCACCTTACATGTTTGCCAATCTTTTGAATACCTTGCAAATGGCTTTAAGTTATCGCGGTTACAGTGATGAACTGCTTACATGGATAACAAAGCTTGAGACAGAATCATGCCTAAATGCTGTTTAAATAATTCAGTTATAGTGTGGTTATCAGTTAGTGTTTATTTTGGGTCTTTTCATACATGACAATATATATATATATATACATTTGGCTCTAAATGACTTTTCCCATAGACTTACATTTGGAAAGAGACATCTATAAAATCAGTAGATACAATTCTGAGCATAATAACCCACTTAAAATTATTCATTTCACGATCAGAAGTTGATCCATTTAGTCAGATAGCATTTTAAACCTCTAGAAAAGCTGCCCTGGTAAATCATTTTATACCTGTTTAAATTAGAGGAGGGCTAAACTGGAAGTTATCCACTGCGGTGCCACTGAATAAATTTCACAGAACTGAACAGGGCCCCGCCTCACACGCTTTCTCCAGTTCTCTTTATACATCCAGGCTACATGCACATTGAAATCATGACGGGAAAAAGAAAGTCTTTGTCTCTCAATGAAAAATGTAGTCTCCTTGAAGCTTATGATAAAAAAGAGACAACAAGATGCAGCAGTGAAACTTTGTGTTCCTTCGGCTACCTTGTATACTGTACTCAAACAACGAGAAACAGTCAGAGAAAGCACCTGTGCTTAAAGCCATCCTCACTAAGTGGACTAAAAATGCTGGGTCATTTAATACTCCACTAAGCGGCCCTTAGCGAGGGATATTTGAACGACAGTAAGCTTTTTTATTTACAGTACTGTACTGTATTATAGTGTCTTTGAATTATACACAGTACAGTAATATAATTTGCACAGTAATTTGAAACAGCTGTACATTATTTTGACACAGTTCATAAAATTCAATTAATCACAAAGCTGTCCGTGTCATTACTTTACATACATGTAAAAAACATACACATACCGATTAGATTGTAAGATCATAATCTGCATGACAAATAAAGAAAAAGAAAAAATAAATCTTCTCCTGACAGTGATCAACTTGACCCAGACAGATGTCTGGGTCAGATCACTCTAAGAGGTTTCCACTGTACGTGCTTATTGTTTTAGATCTTTAGATGTACTTTTCCTTCAATCCCAGGAAACCATTAGTTTCCATTCATCTCTGGACACATTTTCATGTCGTACAATGAGTGGAAACCAATGGATGCCTTGGTTAAAATATGTAAACACTCGTAATTGCCCATAAAAACTATTACCTTTGAGTTCAGATGTTTCTTTTTCATACAAAGTTTGTCTTCAAAGTATTTTGGCCCTGATAAGTCTGACAATGCTGACGCACATATAGGTTGAAATTCCTGCTACAACCTCCACTACCAGACTACCGGAATACACTATGCTGATGATGCAACTAATTCATTCATCAACTGACGACAGTGAAATGAGACATCTTGCTTCTCCAGTTGTGACACAGCCTGACCCTGATTTCACCCACCCAAAATGACTAAAGACAATGATGAAACAATTTGAGTAAACTGACTGATTCGAACCCGAGACCTTCTCGAAAAGTGAAGAGGTCACATTGAGGTGTCACAGTGTTTTGGGATGGGGAGTGAGATGCAAGGCAACGTTCTATGATGAGTCTAACATGATGTGACAAATCAAATATTTGTTTATGCAACTTAATTTTGTTGGACATTATTGGGATTGATACCTCGCCCATCTGTAACCAAAAAAATCTATTCTCACAATATAGTTTCATGTCCAGGAAACAGTCCTGAAAGATTATAGCTGATTTTTTTCTCTTTTAATTATAAAACAGTTTCCTAGAAGAGATGAAAACTAACAATGAATTTATCCCACAAACAATTATCATCTGTGTATCTAAATATAATTGTTGCTACAGTGGCACATGGCTCCACTATTGTTCAAAAACTATTAAAACACATAGAGGAGAAAATGTTTTTTTTAATGTCTCTGGGGGGAATTGATGAAATAAAAAAATAAAATAAAATTATTTTCATGGATTTTACAGTAAAGTCCTAGTAATATTTAATATTACTCATGTCTAATAAAAATGTCTGCTTTTATTTTCCAAATTCTGCAAATCTCCAAGTTATTGAATTCCACCCAGCCCGCAGAATTTACCAACTTAGGAAGGTTGTGAAGGACAAAGGCATGCTGTGAGCAGTCCTGTGGTTTCGGCCTGTGGAAAAGAAGGAGGTGACTCAGTGAGAGGGGGAGTGGTTTGAGGGGCGGACCTGAGGGCCCACAAGGTTTATATAGTTTAGCAGCTTCCCTTCTCGTCCTGCCTTGTGTCTGTGAGCTCCTAAATTTGCCTGCCCAGCCTGTGTCGGTCTCTCTTACTCACAGTCTCTCTCATTGAGTCTTACTCTCTCCAGCAACAATGAGCGTCAGGCAATCATACAAAATGCAATCCTCCACTAGCAGCAGAGTTCCTGTTGCATCAGTCAGCCGTATCTCTGCTCCTGTCTACAGGGCCCCCACTATCCACGGTGGGGCCTCTGGGTACCAAATCAGCGTCTCCAGCTCCCGCAGTAGTTTGGGAGCCGGTATGGGAATGGGCTCTGGAGCAGGGGGCTTCAGCAGCAGCGTCCAGGTGAGCGGGAAAGGCGCCGACATCATGGGCAATGAGAAGTTTGCCATGCAGAACCTGAACGACCGCCTGGCCAACTACCTGGAGACAGTGAGGAACCTGGAGCAGGCCAACCACAAGCTGGAGATTAAGATCAAGGAGGCCCTGGCGAAGAGCGGACCTGACTTCAGAGACTACAGCAAGTACCAGGCCATCCTGGATGACCTGAGAAAGAAGGTGAGGAGAGGGCTGGGAGGAGGATGGTGGGAGCAGATGGGGAAATGTGCATGTGTTGGGCAAATGCATATGAGGGGGAAGTTGAATGGAGGGAGGGAGGTAATGTGGATGACAGATGAAACCCTGGCTGAGTTATGAGATGATACATGTTTTGAGAAAATGTGATGTAAGTGTTACTAAGCAAGAAATATGTTCAAGACAGACTAAGGCACTATATATCCTGAACACTGTGTTCAAGGCAATTCAGGCTGTACCCCCTGACCTAAAGGAAATCCCATCAGTACTAACGGTTCTTGCGTGGCAGTGTCTGCTGCCATTCAGGGGGCCCTGGGCCAGACCGGAAACAGTATGGTGGAGGAATGTTGGAGCATCGGGGGTCAGAGAGACAGGAAAGCAGAGAAAAAACAAAAAACAATAGTCCAGGGACTTTACAGGCTGAACTTACAGGTCCACACATCATGACTTTAACTGCCTTTTTCCTTTTTGTTTAGTGTAACACAAACAGTGTGTTGTTAGCAGGACAATGGGACTGGACCCACAGTACAGTCATTACCACTGTGTATACATATAACAGAAGCTGATAAGGAAGCAAAGGAGGAAATCGGAGAGAAAACTCACTTAATGTGAATAGGATCTGTCAAGGTGGAGCTTATTGGTTCTTTATGTTCTTCACTTTTAAAGCAATTAATCTGATAATGCAGTTAATTTCACACTTTCCTGATTAACCCTTTACAAATACATCCAGCACAGTCAACTGGTGCGGGAAGATTTTAGAATTGAAAGTAAATGGAGACATTACACAACCAGGAAGATTTTGTAAATCATTCACTCCAGGTTATGCCCTACTGAATGGCAAGGACAAAAAACAAAAAGGACAGAGCTGACTGAAAGAGAGGTGGACTGTGTAACCCTCACCCTGCTGCCATTCTTCATTCAAGGCTACATTTTTCTTCTCAGATAATTAAGTCAAGTGCAGTTTCCAAGCGGAACATTCCAGTTGGGCCCAATTGAGCAAATGGATAAACACTTAAATACTGTGTGTCTACTGTAGCGGTTCAACATTAGAAAACTGTTATTTTTGCACATGGTAATTGTGGGAAAGTGGCCGCAAAGAGCATGTTTTTTTTTTAGAAAATATATC
>JAPZEB010000002.1:2471223-2485031 GCA_029783705.1 Chaetodon striatus
ATCTTTTTTTTTTTAGAAAATATATATATATTTTTTGTGGGAGCCGCACAGATATCAGCATCAATGTCAGCTTACCCTCCTTTGAAATGATGACAGAAATGAAATGGGCAAAAGGGGAGGCAGATAGAGAGGAAGAAGGAGATTACCATCTATTTCCCAAAATCTTATCGTTTTCCAAACATTATGTAAGAAATTATACAAAAACTCTTTGAAACGAGTTTGTTTACTCTACTAACAGCCGAGGGCCTGAGTTCATCCAAACAGCCCAGGGTCAGAGCAGCCTCATTTTTCTTCTGGCGTGATGCAAAAATCACTCAAATGACGCTGTTCCCCCCCATCTGAGAAAACACAGACTCTCAGGCAAACGTTAAAACAGCCCGATCCGGTACAGCCCGCACAGTCAACTACCCATGCAAACGCACACATGCACGCGCACTCACACAACCACCACAACCACCATCCTCATGCAAATCACCTGCCTCGGCCCTGCTGACAGGATAATTCCTGTTCCTCAGCAGCGACAGGACAGTTGCTGCCTGGCAGCCACTGATTGGCTCATGGACTTTACCACCTGGATGCCTTCCCTGCCACCTATCCCTGCCCTTATCTACCCTACCGTGACTGCTAAAGCAAATACTGCAACCGTCTTTTTTGAAGCACCCGCTGGCACTGTCCTCACTTACACATAAAGACACTAACACTTTCACTCCGGCAGTAAAACTTTTACTGCTCATCTCACTGTAATAAACACAGATTATATTCATCTGTGTCAGTACACTGTGCGTGTACTTTAAAATTATGTTTAATCAAGTCAGAACTTTAAAATTTTCGGTGGCCAGTTGGAATATTATTTGTTATGTAGAATTCTCACTGTTTTTTTTTAGCAACTAGTGGGCCTCCATTAAAGGAATAGTTCAACATTTTTTTCAGCTCGTCAGAATAAATGTTTTATTACCCATCCTTAGTTTACAATCTGAATAACCTTTTTCTCTCGCCAATCTCTTTAAGGTGTTTGATGCCACCACCGACAATGCCCGCCTGGTTCTGAACATTGACAACGCTCGTCTGGCAGCCGATGACTTCAGAGTGAAGTAAGTTCCACCCGCTGTCCTGTTGAGAGTGTAAAACACTAGACCGGACAGCTGCGGGCACACCCTGTTTTATTGCTGAATGGGTTGCACGATGAACACACAGTGTCATGAGCTGTCTTGTACTCATAAATCAGCACCTTTGCATCATAGCCGGTGGAGACGTTTCAGTAGGGCCATAATGTTAATGTCATAGCAAACACAGCTGGCAAATAGAGAGGAGAATATTGTAAGCTGACCTAATACTGACTATGTATATTTAAACCTAAAGCAAAGACACCTTAAAAAAAAGATTGTTGGGAACTTTACTCATTGAGATATTCAGTTTGAACAAGTCCTGATGAGTAGATTTACAAAATGATTGTGAGCAGCTGTACCACGTTTTATTCTAACTGCACTGCCCTGTGCTGTGTAGGTACGAGTCTGAGCTGGCCATCCGCCAGTCCGTGGAGGCAGACATCGTCGGTCTGAGGAAGCTTATTGACGACACCAACATGAGCCGCATGAACCTGGAAAGCGAGATCGAATCCCTGAAAGAGGAGCTCATCCATCTCAAGAAGAACCACGAAAATGTGAGTGAGATGGTGTTCAAATCCAAGTCTCAACTTTAAAGCCCCTGACGTGTTTCTGCAGAACATTAAACATTAATTACTAAATAAGTTACAACTCATGTTGAAGTTTAGAAGAAAAAATATCTTGTGGTATGACTCACAAAGAGTTTCATTTTCAAAAATGTAGCTAATCTGCTTTGTCAGGACCGTGTGGTTTAATCACATTTGACCGATGATGCTACAACCCCACATCGTCACATGTTGATTCACATGTTGTTAAACTAATTGGCACATGGTAACATCACATTTTTCTACTACTTCAAAAATCAAGGGGAAAAGAAACAGAAATCTCTCATGTAACATAACCAAAACTCTTTCAACATTAGTAACTTGATTTAGAAAATAGGCTTTAACATAAGCTTAAGCTCTGGTTTTGTACTGTTTTCCTGAAAATAAAAGATCAGTTCTGTAAGCTCTGCGTCTGTGTTGACATTTTTAATGCCACTCTCAACAAACTCTAATGAATTTCAAACAAAAGCGACTTTCAAAAGACCTCTGGACATTATTTGTGCAAACAGCCACACCTTTAAAAGACCTAAGGAAATATTTACTTGACTCTCCATAATCTCCTTCAACATCATCACCCACATATGTACGTTACACACTAAGCCACGAATGCAGCCGACACATCCTGTCAGGCTGCAGGGCGTTTTTTAAAAACACGCTTGAGAAAACTTCAGTTGGGAGATGGAGGTTTGTTAAGAAATCTCAAATATCTGCATGTGAATTTTGTGGGAAGCCTCATCGTTAAAACTGGTTCCCATTCATATTTGGCGACACCAAAGAATTCAAATGACTATCATTTAAATGCAGAAGCCAAAACACAACCATTTGTTTACTGAAGGAATTAAGTGTTTAGATCCCTAGATACAGGTTAGGATGCAGCCCGTGTATATTTAGGTGACCATGACGTGATTATGGTTGGAAGAAGCTAGGAGTCAGAGCAGGTCACAGCTCAATAAAACATAAGATGCAAGCTCTTCCTTATCTGCTTGTTTGACTGAAGTGCATCAGAATCTGCAGAGGGCTCCTTTTCACATTAGTTCTCAGTCAGACGAGGAAATAAAAGTTTAGATTTGTGATTACATCTGTTAACTCTCCTATTTATTGTCATTTCTTCAGGAAGTTATGGAGCTTCGCAACCAGATTGCCCAGTCAGGAGTCCACGTGGATGTCGACGCTCCTAAAGGACAGGACCTGGCTCAGATCATGGCAGAAATTAGGGCCAAGTACGAGAAGATGGCACTGAAGAACCAGGAAGAACTCAAAGCATGGCACGAAACACAGGTAAAGGATTAACAAGACACTATCATCTGCAAAGTCTTGGGTAAATAAAAACAAATTGGTTTATTTTTACTTATCTTTAAATCCTCATTTCAGATAACGGAAGTGCAGACACAGGTCACCCAGAGCCAAGAGGGCCTGAAGGGCGCCCAGACAGAAATGAACGACCTGCGCAGACAGTTACAAACCCTGGAGATTGAGCTGGAGTCACAGAGGAGCCTGGTGAGAAGCACTCAGTCAGCGCACACTTCATTTACCTCAACACACGCTGCAGTGCCTAACTCAGCACTCTCACTTCAAGTCTCTTGCATTTACTTTGTTGACACAAGCTTTACACTCCGGTGACCCCTTGCTATGGAGCCGTCATCAGCGAGCTGGGTTCTCTGTAAAATTTTAACCCATTCTTTTCTCTCCCATTGTTTGTCCTGTGCTCACAGAAAGCCTCACTGGAGGGCACACTGAGGGACACAGAAATGCGCTACAACATGGAGATCGAGTCTCTCAACAGCATCATCCTGGGTCTGGAGGCAGAGCTCACACAGCTGCGTAACAACATCCAGGTGCAGACGCAGGAGTACGAGGCCCTGCTCAACACAAAGATGAAGCTGGAGGTCGAGATTGCCCAGTACAGACGCCTGCTGGACGGGGAAGATTTCTCGTGTGTAGCTTTATGATCCTATAATGACTGAGTTGTCAGACCTGCAAAGTTCATTTTTAAATCTGTTCATAGAAACTACTTGTTGAATAATCTGTTCTTGATATCTCTGCTTAGGCTCCAGAGCGCTCTGGAAGACCAGAAAACAGTGAAGACCAAAGTGATGACTGTCACACAGACCCTGGTGGACGGCAAGGTGGTTTCCTCCAGCACAGAAACCAAGAACGTTTGAACACAAGAAGCAGCCATTTGACACTCCCAACAATCACTGTCACTGCATCGTAAAACTAACATATGATTGGCAAGAATCAATCTTTTCTCCCCAATGTGGGTTCCCCTTTCTGCTTAGTCATACAGCACTAACCATCTGAGTATCAGCTGACGCTCCAAGTAGTTTGACTTCCTGGGTATACAGCTGTTTCACAGGCTAATGAAAAATAAACTGGATCAGAAGAAAAACTAAATCATCTTTTATTTATTTCATCATGATTTATTTATGTGTTTGTATGTTGACCTACAGATGTTTACAAAAGTTCAGAATTGGGGAACTGTGAGCTTATTTCAGACAAACTAACTGAAGACATTGAATATTTCAAAGTGATAAAAGAGTCCCAAATTTTTTAAAATATATTTCATCGTGTTCAGTTTTTCTTTCTGGCCAGTTTAGTCTGCCTGCTGCGCTGTGATGTTCAGATATTTCAATAAAGTCCATTTGAGAAATTCATCATGGTGTAAATGTGGTGTTTTCTATCAAACTACAAAGGGTTTTTTTGTCAGATAAGTTAGATTATGTCATGATGATATGACAAAGGAGGAATAAAATGAATGAATTAATACATCAAGGACATTATGACAGCAAGTTATAAATAATGAATGCTTTTACTCCGAACAGCAAAGTATTTATTCTTGAGAATAATAAAATTCATGACACACTGAAACTATTTATAACAGGAACACTTAACCTTGTGACTAAATTAGGCCTCAGAGTTCATGTACCATGAATATTAGTATCCTTCAATCTTAAATTGAAAGCTTTAGGTTGCAGTCTTATATATTTTAACTTTTAAAGGTGCACCCCCACCTGTTTGTTAACTGTAGAGTCCCAAAAACCTGTTTAGGCCAACATTAACACCCTGTGCAAAAATGTAGCACCCTCATTCATTTCAATGAGACCACCACTTTGGCAGAGTTGATGTACCAATTATAGACTGTATAAATTAAAACATGTAGCTACCATGATGTTACCCACTGGTTTCTGGACTCTTGGGTTGAGGACTCGAAGTTTGGCAAACAGCCGTTGCCCTAATGCTATCTGCTAGCTTGGTTACTACTCTGCATTTAGAGCTATGCTTAACTGTAACAATACAAATGCTAAAGCTAATTTCCTAGCTAAAAGACACTTAAAACCATTCAAACTAAACCTATTTACGGGAAAAGTGGAATATCTGACTCCTTAGAGGGTCTTTTTGTACAACCAAATGCTGAACAAGACTTTTCTGGGCAACCACAACATTACAGTTTACTTTCATGAACTGAAACGCACTAAAATAGTGACAGCTATGGCTACGCCTCTGTGAATCTGGGCTAACACCATTGTTAATTTTTTTTTTTTTTTTTTTATATACCCTTATTAATCCCGTGAGGGGAAATTCCAAGTTTTCACTCTGTTTTGCATATACACACAGGCTTGAAAATCCCCCCACACATGCACAAACAGGGCCTATACATGCATCAAATGGAGAGATGTCAGAGTGACGGGGCGGCCATTGGACAGGTGCCCCGAGCGGTTGGGGGGATTTGGTGCCTTGCTGAGTGCCCAGGAGGTGAACTGACACCTCTTCAGCTACCAGTCCATGTGCCATGTTTTTGGTCCAGTCGGGGACTTGAGCCGGCCACTTTCCAGTTCCCAAGCCAAGTCCCTATGGACTGAGCTACTGCCGTCCTATTTACCAAGCAACTTGTCAATGAACAGATCCCCCCTGTCACTTAAGGTGGCCACACCCTTAATTATGCAAAACTTTAAGCCTTTAAATGGGTGAGTTTATTGTGTGGAACTACAGTTTTTGGCACTGCCATGTTGGCTTCTTATTTCAGCCCTTGAGGTTGCGGCTTGGTGACATTGCAGAATCAACGTGTAGACCAGCCAACTACATGCACAAGCACATTCCTGGCAGATTATTTTGCAGTCTGAACAGGGTAAATCTAATGTTTACCTTGCACTTGTAGAGATTACAGATAAAATGATGTCTTGATAACTTTCCATGCTTCCTCATACTATACTAAACCACTGAAATATTTTAGTGTCTGATAGGCCCTATACATTGCTCCTGTCACTGGATCATGTTAGTCTCACGGGTAGCCTACCCGAAGCAACACGCCCCTTCCTCTTGCATTTTTGTGTCAACACTCGGTTAAAGGATAAGGCTGGTGTAATTCTATATTTCTCTTACTGCCAACAAATTCCACAAAAAAAAAAAAAAGACAAAACCAGTCTGGCACTCAATACTTTCTGACGTCCCCTAACCGGTCTGTTGCTCTCAGCTTGTTGGTTCCAAGGTATAAATGTTAAAGAAATGAGTCAGTTATGCAGTTTTAACTGGGCACTGTATTTTTCAGTAAACTTTCCTCAAAGCTGAGTAAATGGTGAATTTGTTGGGGACTATTTTCTGCTGCGGATTAATTCACATTTAGTGCTTTGGTGAGTATTGACAGCATCAGGACAGAGGGTGTGCTGACTCAAAAAAAAAAAGCCAAACAGTATAATGAGTATAGTATTTGGACAAAAATGGAGCTCAAGAAGACAATACTTGTTAACAGGCTCATTTTTCTTTTTGCTCAGTTTGAGAAATATAGAACATGATTGGCTTAATCATTAAACTTCTGTTGATACCACGGTTGCCATAGATTCAGGTCATTACTACACACTATCAGTATAAAAATGTCAGCATACCTTTTTGTTCATAGTGGGTGTTCTGGGGACAAAGTCTAACCAAGACGGCTAAAGGTAAAAATGTTACATAGATATGAGAGGAGTGGCAGGAAGGAATATCATCTTTCAGAGTGATATATAAGACCCAAGGACTCTTCTCCATTCTCCACTCTCAGCTGCCGACCCTTTCAGTGCCAGGACGCACCGCTTCTTCCTCTGATTGATCAGCACACTTCCTCAGCAATGGAGCCCCTGATTAGACGCCAGAGTTCTCAAATTCTTGGTGGCCATTCAGCACCAATTCACAGACCTCTACAGATGGATAGGGCCTATGCCCACAGTGTCAGCGGAGGGGCAGGTGGCCATGGGACCAGGATCTCAACGGCATATGGCATGCGGGTTGGCAGCGGCTTCGGGGGTGGGTATGACTACCAGTCCCTGTCCTCTGGATCCATTTCTGGGTCCCTTGCCATCACAAATGAGAAGTCAACCATGCAGCACCTGAATGACCGCCTGGCTAGCTACCTGGAGACTGTGAGAAATCTGGAGAAGGCCAACGGCCGTCTGGAGATCAAGATCAGAGAGGCCATTGAAAAGAGAGGCCCCTTGGAGGGAAAGGACTACAGCAAGTACGAGGCCATCATCGCGGATCTGAGGGCCAAGGTGAGTCAATCAATGAGTCTTAATCATACTTGATGTCTTGTTTAGCCTTGTCACTTAATGGAAAACAAAAAAAGGAGGCAGAAAGATTTCTTTATATTGTAATATTTTACAACTTAATGCCAAAACAGGAAAGGGAAGCACATAAAGAAGATGGCAGATTGATAAATCTGGTTCACCCTCCGTGCTCTGGTTTGGTAGACTTTGCAGTTTCTCCATGTGAAGGAAATGGTCATATAGCATGAATATAAGGTTTCACACTCGTGCACAAAATATTTTTTGATACAGTACTGGGTAAGGGTAGCAATTACAAACTACTGCTCAAAAATGTCTGTTAAATTGTAGCGTTTTAAAAGAACTCGACCAAGATCTCAGTCCACTTTTCTTCCCTTGTAAACAGCACATAGTGGTGGGGCAAAACTCATTGCAGGCTGAGGCACTTTTTTATTATCAAACCTCCTGCTTTCCAAAGTGGTTATGTATCTCTCTCATTTATTACCTGTAGTCCGATTCTTATCTTTAACTCCGTGTCAGGGTTTTGAAAGATAACCTGCTCTGTTTTTTTATGACCTACAGCGTGTTATCAAAGACGGTTCTTTTATCTACAAAATATATCAAAGTGGAAATTACAGTCCATCAAGTTCACTGTGGGAAAACAGAAAACACCGACTGCCATATACAGTCTGTTTTTTACACACTGAAAATGACAAAAATGATTTAATTCCTTTCAGATATTTGACATGCACAAGGGCAATGCACAACTTGCTATCCAGCTTGACAATGCAAGACTGGCTTCAGATGACTTCAGAGTCAAGTGAGTGTTCATCGTTGTATACAAACTGGAGTAGGCTCTCCTTTCCACACGAACATATCTGACATAAAGTATGTCTCATTAGGATGGAATATGAGATGTCAATGCGTCAGACGGTGGAGGCTGATGTGGCTGGACTAAGGAAGCTTCTGGATGACACCAACGTAATTCGCTTGCACATGGAAAGCGACATCGAGTCTCTAAAGGAAGAGTTGATCAACCTGAAGAAGAACCATCAGACGGTGAGGGACACTAGTCAGAAATTATTTGTATGATGACTGTGTGGAGATGGGGAAATTCGATAAAGCAGGCAATGCATACAGCATAGCCTACACCACCAACTTCTGATGAAACTACAGTAGGCTTTGCTGAGCCCAGTTTATTCAATCTAAACCAGTTGATGGATATGCACCTAATTCTGTTTTCTTCCTTGCAACATTTCACAAGTTCGCTCAAAAATTTCTTGACAGTTGAATGGAAACACAGCTTACAATGGGGTAGCAATTCAAAGAGAAAAACCTACTCAGCAATAGCAAGACTACTGTAAATACTCACCATCATGGCAATCAGCTTATCCCTTAACCTCTTTGCACAGGATAACCCCACTAACCCAGCTCAGGAAATCACTCCCTGTCTATTTCCCCCTCAACAGGATGTTGCTGAGTTGCGTGCCCAGATCAGTCAGTTTGGCGTCCATGTGGATGTTGATGCTCCTAAAGGACAAGACCTGGCCAGGATCATGGAGGAGATGAGGGCTAAGTATGAGAGGATAGCACTGAAGAACCAGGAGGAGCTCAAAGCATGGCATGAATCTCAGGTAATTCGTCAGTGTCAGTATTCATCAAACACATTTTTGGGTTGACTAGCTGTGTTTCTTAAGTACCTTATCTATGTTTTTTTTTTTGTATCCAGATCACAGAGGTGCAGGTCCAAGTGACTGAGAGCACAACAGCTCTGAAGGAAGCCACGACTGTGATGTCTGAAACTAGGAGGAGGTATCAGCAACTGGACATTGAACTGCAGTCTGCATTAAGTCTGGTAAGAACATTTGTGCTGCTTTACAGTAGTGCAACTCTCATAGTGTCAACAATGGTTTCAGATTGAAGCCTTTATCAGTGTCCTCTACACTACACTGGCTATAGCTTCACATTTACAGACATGACAACCTTTTCAGTTTCTCTATTGCATCAATCACATACATAAACAAACTCTTTCTTCGGCTCTTTGCAGAAAGCGTCCCTGGAGGCAACCCTGCGTGACATCGAGATGCGTTACAACATGGAGATGGAGAAGTACAACGCGATCATCCTGAGGCTGCAGGAGGAGCTCAGTCAGATCCGCACCGACATCCAGCACCACACAACAGAGTATGAGCACCTGCTCAACATCAAGGTGAAACTGGAGGCCGAGATTGCCGAGTACAGGAGGTTGCTAGATGGAGGGTCAGACTTAAGGTGAGTATGAGGAGAGGAGGCCGGAGGTTAAGGTAAAATGCTAAAAAACTGCTTGTAAAAATGCAGCACGCTGAGTGCCAGACATTCAAAGCTCTGCATTGTGAGCTGACTGATATCACAGCTTTGTTCATCTCAGGCTCGTGCAAATTTGATTCAAATTAGCTTAATGCAAACATGACTTGACATTGATATGGAAAGTAAAAGCAGCACGCCTGTGTCAATACAGTACTCTTCCATCACTTTCATCTCAACTGCTGACTTCAGCATGTGGTTACCAGATCACTTCAAGACACAATATAGTGTAAAGGACTAAATTAAGTTTGACTCATATTAACCTTGTTTTTTCTCTTTTCCAGACTAGAGGATGCAGTTGATTCAAAGAAAGTCCAGACCAAAGTGGTGACCGTTACTCAGACTCTGGTGGATGGGAAAGTGGTGTCAGAGAGCAAGGACATCAAATCCAGTGAAAAGCTGGCTATTAATTAAAAACCAGGGGCAGGAAAAACCCTTTGTAACAAAAATAAAATGAACAACAAAAAGTGTACCATCATGCCTGTGACTTATTTTTTCAGCTTTGAGTTAATGAGTCAATGAATCATTACAAGTACAGTTATGCATTCATAGCCTGTCTGCTGATTATTAGACATATATTATGCACTGAAAAGTCCAGTGTATAGGGCTTAAGGGCATCTATTGGCACGAATGGTCTATACTAATCATAACCATGTTTTCATGAGGCTATAATCACCAAAAAATAAGACTTGCTGTGTTTTCGTTACCTTAGAATCAGCCACTCATATGTAAATATCCTCTCCCACAGAGTCTGCCCTGCTGTTTCTACAGTAGCCCAGAACAGACAAACCAAACATTTGCTCTAGATAGGCCCATTCACATTTTTGCATTCGCCTCCATAGTTCTCTTATATGCTTGCACACCTTACTGCTAGATGCCAATAATCCGACAGACTGGCTCTTTAGTTCCTCAGCAGGAGCATAGTCTCTATTTTTGGCAAACATGCTTATTTTCTTCCTTTTTGAAGTTAGATGAGAGGATTCATACCACTCTACGTCAGATATGAAGCTACAGGCAATTAGCTTAGCTTTGGGGAAGCTGTGGCCCAGGAGTTAGACCGGGTCATCCACTAATCGCAGCGTGGGTGTTTCACTCCCCGGTTCCCCCTGTCCAAATGTCAAAGTATCCTTGGGCAAGATACAGAACCCCAAATTGCTCCCAATCGCTGTGCCATAGGTGTGTGAGTGTATGTGGTAAAGGTGGAACCTTGTACGGTAACCGCAACCACCACCTTATGAATGTGTGTGAATCACAGGAGGTGACATAGTGTAAAGTCACTCTGAGAAGTTGGAAGACCAGAAGGGTGCTATAAAAATGCAAGTTCATGTAGCGAGTCCATTTATCAGGCATAATACTGGAAACAGGGAAACAACATGTTATATAAAAAAAACAAAGGATAAAACATCAATTGTGATAAAAAAAAGTTATGTGCTGGACTATTTCTTTGAGCAAATGAGCCTGTTTTCCCAAACTGGTGGGAAATTATTTCCAAATATAATACTCCTTGAATCTGGATTGAATCTGAATACAAAACACAGAAATAAAAAAGGCAGAAAATGATCATATATCATTCTAAAACTTCAACTTGCACACACCAGCTGCTTTGTTACGCACATAGACACTGATAGTTGACTGGCCCCATGCCATCATCCCCCCCACACACCCATGTCTGCTGTGTGTGCGGGAAATTCTTTCAGCTTCTGAGAAATTCACATCCTGACCTGCAGCTCTTTAGCCTTGTCCCATAATAGGCAGAGGGCCCCTATTCCCATGCCATGTTCAAGCAGCCCTGCAACTCTGCTTTCTGTTTATTTACATATTAGTCAGTCTTGTTCCTGTGTGCTCGCTGATACAAGCTGACCTCTGTTGGTCTCAGTTGAGTCATTGCATAACTTAATGTTAATAGGCCTTACATGTGTTGTTAATAGGGGAGCAGCATATTTTGGTAATTGGCTGGAACATTTTTGGACAGTTGGGGATGATTATACAAC
The DNA here is from genome assembly GCA_029783705.1 of Chaetodon striatus. Classification (NCBI taxonomy): domain Eukaryota; kingdom Metazoa; phylum Chordata; class Actinopteri; order Chaetodontiformes; family Chaetodontidae; genus Chaetodon; species Chaetodon striatus. The sequence goes on from JAPZEB010000002.1 coordinate 2,482,779, forward strand.
TTGAACTTTTACCAATCAATCCACTATTCATCATCACAATGTCGTGTTTTTCGGAAAGATTTCAGTTGCAACATTCGACAGACGGCACCATTTATCAATCAGCCAAATTCAAATCAAGACTGGTTTCCCAACTCCATCTGACAACAAGCAATAGTTTCCTAATTTGTGCCAGTTTCCGCTGCAATTTTGTATGCCCTACAGCTGTTATTGTGTAAAGTGTGTGTTTGACAGCGTTTCTGCTGTGTCATCGTGCCAGTCTAGCTATCTGTTGTCGTGGGTGGAGTTAAGCTGTCCTCCCTCACACTCAGAGTCTTTGTTGCAGCTGGTTTCTGCCACCCTCTGCAGCCGGAACTGTTGTATACTGGACTCGCTGACAGAAGCCACGCAGACAGACCAGAGGGACAGGAGATTATAGAAAGCATGGAAAAAAGAAGGGGTGGTGCGACTGACAGACATAGAAGAAAGATGGGGGATAGATATGGGGAAAGAAGGACACAAGTGCATGTCTCTGCTGCATGCTTGTAATTCCTAGGCCCCACGGATAGCTGGCAGAACAATATCTTTCTCTTTGCATGCAGAGAGGAGGCCCTCTGAGGATTCACATAGTTAGTTATCACCAAAAAATCTGAGTAACCTAAGTAAGGGCTTCCACAGCCAAGCTTAGCATTCATTCAACATACATCATTTGCAGATTTACTTTGCCCCCAGCAAGGAAAGTTATTCATGCCAATCTCCTGGACACTGACAACCAATGTGTATGGGTAGTAGTGTTCATGATCGATCAAGGTCCAGATCCCAACATTTTAGTACAAAGTATATGAATTCTACATACTGTGTTATGAATACACATAACAACTGTTCTCTACTGGTTGAAACTATTGCAATTGAATATTGCTGGTGGCAGGTGACGTATGGTGGTAGGGTTCATCGCCAACCAAGACCCCTCCTCTCTTTAGCAGCAAAAAGAGTGACTTAGCATGTCTTAGCCGTCCCTCACAACTCTGTCCATGTTCTTTTTTTTTTTTTTTTTTTTTACATTGGAGAGCCTTACATTTTCAGGGTAAAAGAAATACATAACAACTTTGACTGCTCAAAACAAAATAGGTGTAGGACAACTTATGTCACTTTAGCATTATTATTAGCCAACACATTCTCACCCCTTAAATATCGACGCTTGGTCAATGGCCCGATGCATAAAAATATGATGCCCTAGGTTCCCCTCCTGCGTCAGTTTTGGACTCACAACAGTGTGTCAATTTATGCATGCTTTTTGTCTTTTCAAAATAATTTTCCATTTTCACAGGAAATGTACAGTTTCAAAATAAATGTACCATATTGGTAAAACACTTGGTTTTTAGGTTTACTTCCTTGTGTTTATGCACAAAAGTACTTGGTTAAGTTCAGAAGAAAACATTGCAGTTTGGCTTAAAATAACTATATTTGTTAAAGTTACATGACTTCACTAGCACGATACACTGTTACTGGAGTAAGTCAAATTACTTTTGGATTCACATGGGACATGAACAGCTGGCTCCTGGGTGAAAGTCTGGAATTTGTTGGCCCTATCTACCACCTGCACTGCACAGCTGATGCAGACATTCTCGCTGTTTCTGCGATAGTTGCCCGGTGTGTCAAAAAATTCCACTGCCTAGTTTGTTTCATACCGCCACTAAAGGGTGCCTCAGTGTGACACCAGCAGGCTACTGACCAAGCATCAGTATTTGACGAGATGGGAGTGACGCCAGGTTGTAATGGCGGTGTGAATGCAGTCTTAAAAAAAGCCTTTGAAGATGTCAGCTCTGTAGAATGTGTAGAATAGTTTTCTCATATTGAATAAAATTACATGCCCAAAAAGTCCCTACAATACCATGACAGAGTGAATTCATAGCAACCCTAATGCACATTGTGTCAAATACTGACACTTTGGATCGGTAGTTTGGTCCAACCACCAACCCAAACATCTTACAACCTGGGAAGAGACCCAACTATCAACCTCTCCAGAGTTACATACAGCACCTTTAGTTGTATTTCTAATCTCTTATGATATTCTGTTCTATAACCCATCTACCTCTATGTGATAGTTCACTAAATGCAATACAGTAGCTATAATTACTACATGTTGAGATATATATATATATATAATACTGCAGTTGTTCCTCCTCTCTATACTTGTCCTGAAGTAATCCCTTCCTGTGATGACTAAACTGTAAAAGATGGGGGACAAAATCCATAATTGTGTCTAAAAATGAACCA
>JAPZEB010000002.1:2493438-2513185 GCA_029783705.1 Chaetodon striatus
GCATTTAGAAGGCAAATTCGGGTTCAGGGTCATCTGCAGATCAGCAGCACTGGTAGTGATACAGTGTACTGCTCAAGGACATTCCAGCAAGGCAAATTTATTTGTATGCACCTTTTAATAACAAGTCAATTTCAAGTGCTTTACATAAGACACAGAGGCATTAAGAGAATATACAGAAGACACACTAGGCAAAGACATCATAAAAAGACACACATAAAGATGATTTAAAAATGAAGTAAAACAGGGTATAGTTCCAAACTAAATGAAGAAAAAAAATGCTGTTGCAAAAAGAAAAGTCATAAGAAGATTTTTTTTAGAATGGCCTGCAAGATATTGTTGCAGTAGTCAATTCTGCTGAAGATAAACACTTGGACAACTTTTTCTAAATCCTGCTGAGACATAAATTCTTCAATCCTTGATATATTTTTAGGTGACGGTAGGCTGACTTTGTAATTGTCTCAGTTTGGGTATTAAAATTTAGGTTTGAGTCCAGGACTACACCAAGATATATGACTTGGTTTGTAGGCCAGAAACTGAGCATTGACCTAGATCAAATTTCAGCACATGCAATTGTTGATTTGTTTGATTCACTTACTCAGAGTTTGTATGGGGTCAGAGTCACCCGGTGGTGTCTTTATATAAATCTGTGTGTCATCTGCATAATTATGACAAGATTTTTTGTTGTTTTCTATATTCTGGCCCGAGAATAGAGCCTTGTGGGATTCCACGTCTTTTTTATATTCTCAGATGTGTAATTTACTCTTTGCTAAGCACCACCCCTTTGTGATAGTCCATCAAGTTGACAGAGCATAGAGCCCTTATAGTAAAACTGCAATCCCTGAAGAAATATGACCAAAGATTTTGTAAAACAAAAAAGCAATTCCAGAAAAACGTAGACAGAAAGGTATACAACATGTATTTGAAGACTATATCCAGAATGTTTATTGAACTTACTCAGCAGTGGAAACAGGTTAAAATCAACGTGGGGGGACAAAATTACTATACATACCACTATGCAAAATTTTTTGTTAGTCTCTGACGCCACAAGTCACTGCCCAAGCATCGGATTTCAAAGACATTGGAATGAGACCAGGCTGGAAAAAGACGTGCATCTTTTTCCAACCTCTCCAGGTAATGAGTAGCACTATTATACCTTCCTCGGGCACAACATTTAATCATGATTAGCTCAAAGAGTCCATGAGAGTCCATGGAGAACATCCGTGTAGCTGCCAAACCCTGGTTCGAGCTGTCTGTGCTCAAAGGGGTCAGTTATTAATCACACACAAAATAGTTTAAGTTTAAATAGGATTCCAACCAGTTTAACAGTGTGCCAGGAATCCCAATTTAGTTTTCTAGTGTGTCTTATAATATGTTGTTGACCTTGAATACAGCTTTGAGATCCAATAATACCAAGACTTTTCCAGTGTCCGTGTTCAGGTGGATGACATCACTCCAGACCTTAGCAAGAGCAGAGCTGAGGTGTGGTTGAAACAGCATTTCTTATCACTGGACAACTCTCCAAAATACTGAACACAGATTTATGTATCACATAGAATCCAGTTGTTGGAGAGTTTTGCGTCAAAAGGCCTTTACAGTTCTTGAATTTTGATGTTAAGCAAAACATTTCCATAACTTAAACCTGACAGTCAAATTTGTACTAAATCAGGTTCCTATTCAAATCAGCCCATCTGTGTACGCGGCTGTGTTATTTAAAAGTTAACCCATTAAAGCAAAATAGCCACGCATGTTTTTAATCCCTGAGGACAAATTCAAGTTGAGATTCCGAAAATTCAAATGTACCCAAAATGATTAAATGTAAATAAAATGAAGCACAAGACACCTGGATTATGTACATTTGATGAAATGGTGCATCCACCAAAAACATTGGTTGTTTAGCTCAGTGAAAACATCATATAGCTGCAAAGCAGTCCTGAAGCTGACAGACACAACCTTATGGACTGCTAAAGAGAAGGAGGAGGAGGAGGAGGAAAAGAGGAACAGGAGCAGAGATGGACAGGGAAGAGAGAATGATAAAATTAACCAGCATTAAATTTGTAGATTTGAAAAAAGCTTTAAGCCAAAAAATATATTGAACACAAGCATAAAAATGACTTTTTTTTTTAGTATTTAAGCATGACTGGCAAAATTCAAGTAGTCTGTCAACTGTGAGCTAAACATTTCATTTGTCAACACATTTATCCAGCTTTATCCAACAATGAAATACTGACGCTGACATTATATGTCAGTATTATATGATTATATATATAAAGATCACTAAAAAAAGTAGTGTTATAAATGAAAACTGCCTTGAAATTTAGGTTTTCTCAAGAAATCATAACAAAAATGTAGGCGGTAAAATTTAAATCATCATAGGACAACTATTTTCTGATTAAGTGTCATATATGTGTCAGAGTGTGACTTTTATACACACAACATATACACATTATATTTAGTAACTTACCTTGTATCAAAAAATGAATTTATTAAATTGCAAGATTTGTTTTTAATACACTTCGTACATAAAGTATCATCATTTGTTCAGTGCTTTCAATATGCAGTAGTCTGTATATTTCCAGCATTAGACCATTGTTGTTTTAATGTAAAGTGATGGTTTGTGACACCAAAGCAAGATACTGCAGACCAATGCAGAACAATGCAGTTTTGTAGCAACCAATCACTGTGTTTTCAGTGGTATTCTAGGCACCAATCTCTGGCCATTTTTCCGGCTGCTTTTTAGAAATTTGTTTGTTTTGTTGTGATCCCTCGCTGTTTTTTCAGCAGCTTCTTAGGAATCAAAATAGATGTTTTGTAGCAACCAGTCCTTGTATTTCCAGTGGCTTTTTAGGCACCAAATGTGGGTGTTTTGTAGCCACCACTCATTGTGTTTCCAGCAGCTTTTCAGGCACAAAACATGTGTTTTGTTACAAGTCCTGGTCGTTTTTTCAGCTGTTTTTTAGGCACTAAAAAAATTGGGGTTTTGCAGTAACCAGTCACTGTGTTTGCAGCGGTTTTCATGGCACCAATCGTGGTTATTTGTAGCAACCCATCCCTGAAAATTGAGTTTTACATTTTCAAGCTGCAATTGTGGCCCTAAAGCTGGTTATTTAAACCCAAATCCTGATCGTTTCCTAACTATAACCTGTCAGTTTTTTTGCCTTAACCTAACCACACATTAATGACAGTGTTTTTTAAATATAGAGTTTCAATGCATCCACTACATAATAATGTGCAAATGTAACATATTCCTGGAGATTGGGTTAAGTATTAACAATCCAATGACATTATTTATATAACATAGCAGTCACAATATATCTTAAATACATTTTAGCAATAATACTTTTGTACTTGGTAGGAATTTTTTTTTACCTTAATTTATTTAAGGTGAATATACGTATGTGTATAAACCAACATTGTTGCTGAGACACGTCAGCGGTCTTTATTAGTCCTCTCTCCATCTGTCTATAAAAGTGATTTCAAATGAGCTGTAACATAAAACTGGTACTTATTCAAATTAAACAGAGTCATTAAGCCCAGAACATGAATCTGTCTGCTTCACTGTGTCCTCTGTCATTTTCATACCTGAACAATTTGCAAATCAGACTAAGTCATAATCTGACAGTGGCGGCCACAGTTTGCTACCATCATTCTTTTGCTAAAACAATTCCACTTTAATCATCATGCAAGGATTCATATTCAGTACTTTATTTTTCTTGTTGTTTTTATTGGTACAGATTGATACACCAATAAGAAGAAAAAAAAATGGATGCACTGACAAATGTTTCAGCATCATCATGTACTCATCATTGTGTCACTTGACCCAGTCCAGTGAATATGAGTACAAAAAGGAAAACATACTACATCTCCCAGCATGCAGGTGGGTCTCTGTAATGCTGCCTGAAATTTCCCAGGTGATGCTGAGGCTGAATGCTCTCCTTAGGATATAGTCCTGTTTGATGGGTTGTCATGTGGTCATTCTGCTCTGATGTCTTTTTACTTACAAAGATCTGGCAACATCGAATTTTAAAACTTTGAAAACAAGAACAAAAAAAGCAAATAAATACATTTCAGTAAAAAAACAAATAAACAAAAAATTGCAGCACAAAATCGTAAGGTTTTTGTAATAAATCCTTTAACTTTTTTATCTTTAATTTTAACCTTACAGGATTCACAGCTATGATTTTTTTTTTTTCTTGACTCTCTATGACATGACGTAACAACCCAGTCTCACCCCAGCTTATCAAATACCAACTCTTGGTCAGTGGCCTTTGGCGTCAGATTCAGATGTGCTAGGTCATCCTTTAGCAGTGGAATGAGATGCACCAGGCGGCCACATTTTTTGACACTGAAACCAAAGGTCAATTTAATCAAAACGTCTATGTTTGAAAGACACAATGCATATACTTAGCAACTGCATCTCATACTACTGCTAAAAGATGCCCCTGTGCGTCACTATCTGACACCAAGGGTAACTGACTAAGCATAGGTATGTAACAAGTTGGGAGTGAGAATGTGTTGGACATAATTTGTGCTAATGTTAGGACAACATAACATTTGAATATATGACACAAATTCAGGACAACCAATCACTTTATAAACATCATTTAAAGTTAACAATGAGCCTTACTTTCTATATTCCACCAAAAAATAAATAATAATGATGATTAACAATGATTAATTCACTCAAAAATTAATAAACTACAGAATGTATGCTACTTTACAATAACCACCTGTAAGTGTATAGACTGATTCACTTTATCTAACCCTTCTGAGTACTGCCCATTGCTCCGGCCATTTGTCCAACAGCCCGTTTTTCCCAAAACAAACACCCAGTTCTTTGGATACAAATTACTTTGAAATACACACTCTTCCAAACAGATAATCTGACCTTCACAGATGCCTTTTTTTTTCCTACAATGGCGAGGCATGACCCGCCGTACTCTGCCTCTGATTGACTTGTACTTCCTACCTTTGTTGATTGGGTTGGTTAGGTGTAGGCAAGAGAACTAGGATTGGTTAGGGTTAGAATAAGAAGGGTAAGTCAATTAGACCCAGAGTCAGGCAGGTCATGCCTTTGCCATAGCAGGAAAAAAAAATTGCAGCAGGGTCGACTGATTACAGGCCATGAATCTTTCTAACTACCAGGAGAGTATTTTCAGAATAATGGGTCTTGCGGGGCAATGGGTGATTGTTTTCAGGATAACAGGCTGTGGGACAAATGGACATTTTGGTCCAATGAGAATTTTTTTGGACTACTGGGGTGTCAAAATAATAGGCTGTTAGAACAATAGCATGACACCATCCTTTATTCCTTCTCCTCTACTGTGATCCTAGTCCTGATTCAGTGTTGTATTTACAGCATGGCAATTTCCTTGCTCGTTGTAGAAACAGCAGCGGCAGAACATAACTGCTGGGCAGAGACGACCAGACCCCAGACACCAGCATCAAGCATCTGTCTCTGTAGCTTACTGCTGCTAAGGCATCCACCAAAACACAAATGAGCTGCCCCACAAACCTCAACAGCAGAGCTCCCGTTATGGCAATGATGGTTTGGAATGCCCTGCGCTTCAACTGATCCACCCTGTCTCTGTCCCTGCCCCCTTCCCCTGGCCCCGGACGAATTAGAGCGTGGAGGACAGAGAGGCTGCAGAAAGAGGTGACAATAACAGAAAAAGCCAAGACGGCAGCAAAGGGGATTGTGGGGAAAATTGGGCTGTACAGAGCTGTTATCCCCACCCATCCAAAGGAAATAACCCAAACACACCCAATGCTGATGTTTCTGATTCTGACCCTACCCGCATTTCTCAAACCCAGGTAGATGACTGGATGAATGACAGCCAAGTAACGCTCCACGCAGGTGAGGGAGTGAAAAAACATCTGTCCAGGTGTGACTATGGTGAAACAGTAGACCCCCACTAGCCTCATCTGCGGTGAATTGGCGTAGGTGCCGTAACAGAAGAAGCAGCTCCCGAGCATCCCGATCAGCTCCATGGCAACGATGTTGTAGGTTAAAAAATCCAAGTTGCTTGTCCCTGAAGCAGAGACGGAGTGCTGTCGGCGCCACTGTTGACAACCCAGGTGGAGGGTGAAGATGCAGAGAGGGAGCAAGAAGAGGATGTAGATGCAGAATAAAGCGGTGAAGATGTGAGAGACTAGTATAACATCAAAGCACTGGTAGATGGGGAGGGAGGAAGAGGAGTTTAGTGAAGAGGGGGGAGGATGGAGTGATTGGTTAGAGGGGGAAGAGGAAAAGCTGCTTGCCAACATGTCTGGGTGAAACTCAAATCTGAGGAAGTGGCTACAAGAGGGAGACAGAAAGCTACACAAAAAGTAATGGGAGACAGAAAGAGAGAGTGACAAAAAATTAACAAATTAAAACTAACGTGTATGTTAGCATGCTAAAAGTCCCTGAAAAAAATATTATAGATTCTCCATTTATTTCAACTAACTTTTTATGAAGGGTAACTTGGGTATTTTACAACTTGGACCCTTTGAGCCCGGTCTAACTGGAGTCGTCGAAATGCGACACTTGACCTGTGATTTGCAGCATCAGAAACTAACAAAGAAAGGCATCCTTTAACATCGGCATGATACGAATGCCGGTTGCCGTTAAACTATAACAGCAACCAGCAGGGGGGAAATGCAGCGGGACAAGGACAAAAGTTGGCAGCAAAAGTCCGAGTGGGGTGGGCAGAAGGGGTGGATGGGTCCACAACAACCCATTTGTAACCAGACCGAGACCAACTCTTCAAGAAGGTCTTGGTCTGGTTGTTTTGGTGCACATCCGAGTGCCATTGCTGTGTTCACACCTGCCTAAACAAAGCACATTTAAGGGGCAAATAAACTTGAGTTTGATGGAACCGAACCAAACAGCGCAGGTGTGAAAGCACCCTAAGACACAAAAACGTGAAAAAATGGAATCCAACTTGAAAGATACCAAAGTTACACTGTAAAAATTACTCTGAGTCAGTAGTTCCAACCTTTTTGTGATCTTTTTGGTGGTGACCAATTTTCCATGTTAATATAACAAAAATAGCAGAAAATGTTTGTATTGCATTCATCAAAGAAATGAAATCAAGTGCTTTAGACAATATGCAGCAACATATACTTAGATCCAACATTTAAAAAAATTGATAGATTTAATTTATGGTATAAAATATATCATTAACTAACTACATTAGTTATTTCATAACCTTAAAGTCTTACTCATCCCATGCCCATTCAGTAGCCTCCTTTTTAAGGAGCTCAGGCTCTGACTGTGTATAGGAGAGTAACACTGCAATGTGGTCTGGCACCAGCTTGTTAATGAAAAAAAATCAAACCTCAAACAAACAGGCAACCACTGTTGGCATGCTGTAATCACAACAGTACTATATAATATCTTTTAAATACAAGATCTTAGTTACTAAACAGGTTAAGGTTGATGATAGACAATTACCTTTCCAGGAGTGTTGATTCTGATCTTTCTTCTCTTGTGTGTCGACAGTCACTAGACTGTGCAAGAATCTCTGCTTCGAGTACTATATGAATATTGGTTTGTATATTGTCTTCTGTGTTTATGTCTCTGAAAGACAGATGAGAGTAGACATTGTGAGCTATTTGCATTTAGCAAAATACATACCGATACATAATCCTGTCAATTGTGCTACGCAAATTATATCTGATTCATGCCCCCATGGAGGTCAGACCACATGGTCACCTGCGCAGCAGGAGCATCGGCAGGGATTCAGGTTTTACCGTGAACATATGAACCTATCTGAGCACCAGCCTGCTCTCTAGAAATATAACATTCAGCTTAAACAACATGAATACATCTTAAAAGTCAAAAATAAAACATCGACCATGTAGATTTTTTAATGTAGGCAGATTAATGATTCAACTTTTCACCACCAAACATTCTTCAGTAATGGGATAGATACAGGATACATAACATTTACAAATGATTAAGGTATGAGAAAAACAGTTACACATTAATGAGTTATAAGCATCACACTGAAGCTGCATTTGATACAATACACTGTCAATGTCACTGTAATTGCATTGCTAGGCAACCGCTTTGGTCAATGTTAACTTCCTGTCAGCTGATGTCATTCCAACGCTGCAAAACATTTCAACCATATAACACAAAATGACCCATTCAGAGTGTTTGAAACGGTCTATAGACTGAATCAGTATGACGTCATACAAAAAAAAACAATCACTTTTGGGCAGACATTTGGCGATTGATTCGAATTGTGGGGATATATGAAATTGGCAAATCGGTCTATTTCTGTTGTCTAAAGCCCAGTTCATCTGTCCAATGTTCCGCACCAGAATTGTGTAAAGAATGCTTAAAAGACAAATGCCAGTACAAAGACAAGATACTCAACAGACACAAAAAAGTAAATATTACAAAATTGAAGACAGGTAATGATAAAGACCGTTACAAAATGGCAAATGTTGAATGTTCAAAGGTCAATGACAGCTTGCCACTGGTGGTGTGGTGGAGGGCATGTGCAGGTATATGGGGTATACCCATCTATTTTTCTGGGTGTTTACAGTATACCTACCTATCAGCCAAAACACTATTGGATTTTATCCACTAGTGAAGTATATCCACTTTCTCCTTGGTAATCTACCCATCTACTGAGTAGTACACCCACCGCATCAACTACCACTGCTGCTTGCCACCCATTACAGTCACTGACGTCTATCTGGTGTTTGGCTCAAATTAAAAACTTTAACTCTTTGAAGGCCCATGCCCACTACCCATAAATGGCTGGGTACGGGACCTTCAGGTCTACAAGCCAAATGCCAACTACACAATCATCCAGACAAAAGTAAGCTAGCTAATGTGATGCTAACTGAACGTTAACACAATGTACGCTAATCATTAATACTTAATCTACCAGTATCTAGCAAAATGATATAAACTCATAACGCTGGCCTACCTTTGGGTCTGATACTATATTTTGTGTTTTGAATCTTATTCAGTGTGTAGTGTTTTTTTTTTTTTCTTAATTCAGCAATTCTTTCTGACACTTATGGTAAACAGCCTGAGGATGGCATTCATGTCTTTATTCTGCCAAAATGCCCAACTTTCTGTTGATGATGACATGTTCCAACTCCCTGGAGACTGCTTTACCTTGCTGTGAGTAAGCCCTTTCCTATTTCAAAGCCACAAGATGCCACTGAAAAAAAAAGTTATTTAACTTTGCGGAAGACAAGAGTTGTTGGTCGACCTTGATTCATTAGTATGTAAGGTAAAGCAGAAGAAACATTCTAAATATAGCAAACACCTAATCAATTAAAATGTAGGATGCTGTACTTCAATCTCTATCCTGATTAATTGCTGTTCTTACAACACAGTAGTTTTCCTGCCCTGTGTAGAAAGAGCAGAGGTAACACCAGGCTGCTGGGCAGACTGAACCAGATTGCAGCCAACCACGCAACGCACCCCGCACCAGCCTCAGTCTGTTGTGGTAAGGCATACATAGCAGAACTAATCACTGTCCCCCCAAACCTCACTAACAGCACTCCCAGTATGGCCATGATAGTGTAGAATGCCTTCAGCTTTGATTGGTCAACTCGTTGTCTGCCACCACCCCCTTCCCCTGGCTTTGGGCGAATCAGAACACAGAGAATAGAAAGGCTGCAGAAAGTGATGACAATCAAGGTGAAGGCTAGCGTACAAAAAACTAAGATGTCGATGGAATTTTGGTCTACCACCGACAAGAAACCTATCACTGTAAAGGAAAGCAGCCAAACACAGCCAACAGTGATATTTCTGACTCCGATCCCCTTCGTCTTCCTCAGGCTCATGTAGGTGATGGGATGAATGACAGCCAGGTACCGCTCCACGCAGGTCAGGATGTGAAAAAACATCTGTCCAGATAAGTTGATAGCGAAAAAGTAAATACTTGGCCTCATCATTCCTGGGGAATCAGCGAGGATACTACAACAGCAGAGGGCGCACCCTACGACACTCATCAGCTCCATGATGGTCATGTTGTAGGTAAAGAGGTCGGTGAGGCTCACTGCCATGAAGGAGCCCTGCTGTCGCCATCGTTGGAAACCCAAGTAGATAACGAGGATGCAGAGAGGGAGGAGGATAAGGATGTTGATTATGGTGAAGGCAGTAATGTTGACAGCGCCAACTGTGGAGGTGATGCAGCCGTGCAGAAGACTGAAGAGGTTGAAGCAGGAAGTGAGGGGAGGGCAAGGGAGAGACGCATTGGAGGAGGAAGAGGAGTTGACTGACATAACTACGGGCAAGGAGCAGGGACAGGGTGAAAGAGAGAGAAATACAGAGAATCATCGTGAAATTATGTCGGCTTTATTTCATCACGAAATTCTTACAATAACATTATGTCAACCTTGGAGTCAAGATTTCTCCCTGGTCATTAGTTCAAGGTCCATACAGTTAGATATATTTAGCGTCATACTTGCATTTGGCTACGTCGTCAAACTGCCTGTCTGTTAGTCACTCACTCTACAGCAGGAGATGGCACCTCAAAACAAATGCTCTGTGCCAGAAATTCACTGTACTTCAAAATAAAGTGTGCTATTTACATGTTTGTAAATCACTTGTAGTCCATTAAGAATGGATCTGCAACCCACTTTTGGACCTTAACCCACCAGTTGGGAACCATTGCATTACATGACATATTGTTTTTTGTTTGTTTTTGTCATTGCTGAAAACTGCACTATGGATCTGCCTTTTTGATGTATAAAAAAAACAATGCTACAAAGAAGGCATTAAATGACATCTTTTCTTCTGTATAGTCCCAGTTATTAAAAATCCCTTAAAAACACAGCATGTACAAACACTTGAGGGTCAACTTGGGCAACAGTCATGTCTTTTATACACCAGACATGTATAATCTGCGCAATCTTTTGCTTTAATATTACCTTATCAAGCCTTTTTAATAACCCACAAGAATAATAATGAAGAAAATAATATTTTAAGTTGTATTAAGCGATATTTTCAATAACTGACTTTTTGAAAAAAGCCTTAAAAATGCTCATTGTCATACCAAAAGTGTTTGGTAACCAGTGCTTTTTGAATTATATATCACTTTAATATGTCAGATGGCAAACAATATTAAATAACGTCTTTCCTAAGATCATTAAATACACTCACCTTGTCTGTAGTTTTTGGATTCTGATCTTTCTGATCTCCTGTCTGTGTGTGTTTGTTTTGCATGTTGTATAACCAGTAAATATGGCTTGATCACTTTGCATTGCCTTTGACTGGCAGCTTTGGAGTGTAATACATCACCTGTCTTCTTCACAGATGCAGAATAGCACCATTTCATTGCCTTGCTGTTTGAGAGTTATTCCATCATCATTTAAAGCCAAATATACTCTGGACAAATATATATAAGCACCACTTTTGTTTGTGCTCCTATTTTTCACAAGCCTAAGTTAAAGATTCCAGACTTCTTTTATGCACACAAAAGGCTTTTTTCTCTCAAATTTTGCATAGACATTTGTTAAATCTGTGTTAGTGAGTGCTCGTCCTTGTCCAAGATGATCAATCCACCCAACAGGTGTGCTTCAGGAACCTCACAATAAAAGGCCACAATAAAAAATGCATAGAATGGAGTGTGAGATGGATCAGCAATTCGGGCGCTGGGCGGTGAAGAGAGAGCTGAGCTGGAAAGCAAAGCTTTCAATTTACTGGGTCATCTAAGTCCCAACCCTCACCGATGGTCATGAGCTTCGGGTAGGGACTCAAAGAATGAGGTTGCGAATACAAGCGGCAAAAAGGAGTTTCCTCTGCAGGGTGGCTGGACTCAGCCTTAAAGATAGGTTAAGGAGCTCGGACATCTGGAGGGAGCTCGGAGTATCACCACTGCTCCTTTGTATTGAAAGAGATGGTACGGGCATCTGATCGGGATCCTCCTGGACGCCTCTCGTTGGAGGTGTTCTGGGTATGTCCCACTGGTGGTAGGCCCCGGGCCAGACCCAGGACACACTGGAGGGATTACATCATCTGGCTTGGGAACGCTTCGGGGTCCCCCAGGAGGAGCTGGAAAGCTTTGTTGGGAAAGGGACGTCTGGAATGCTGGAGGATCCACCCAGATGAGCACTAGTTGTTGTGGGGCTGCAGGAGGCTTCGGTTCCTTAGACAGAGAACAGCCTGCTGAACAAACACAGCTATTGTCTCCTCTCTATGCTTTTCCTGTGTAAAACAGGTTAGTAATGTGTATTTTATCATCACAAAACATGCCTAAGGACTTTTAAAACCTTTCTTTTGATGAAGTTCGGTTTGGAAAATAGTAGTTTTGGTCAAGTTAGAAACTTAAACGTTTCCTGCTCATTGCAGTTTCGCTAGCTCCCCTGTTAACAACGTAACAAGATGGCCGACTTACGTTCCATATTGTCCTCCTGTGTCACTGAAGTTCTTTGAAATGTGTGTGTTACTACAGTTGTGTTGTTAAAGTGAAGTAATACGTTATATAGTCTGGTTAAATGAGCAAAATTAAACGGGTTAAGGGAAATTATTTGAATATCTCCAGTCGCTCATTCAGGTCTTGTTAAAGGTCAGTATTAAAGCCATACATATGTTGTCATGATATTTTGGTCATTTAGAATAACCAAATGTGTCTGACTGTATTTACGTTTTCTAATGTGTTAGTGAAAGCTGGTTCAATTACAGTGTTAAAGCCACTGCTTAGATACATTCTGAAGCTGCTAAGAAGCGATAACTGAATGTGAGTCATATTGCACATTAAATTTGCTAACGCTGTATTTGCTAATATAGATATTTCTGGGTAAAGGCAGGTTTGAGCAGTTATGTTATTCAGTGGAGTACTTTATGGACCTATGTGTGTTAATGTAAGTGTGAAACTGTAAATATGAAGGATTATTGTGAACTGAAAGACAAAGTTTTTAAACAGTTTATTGAAACAAAGACAGAAAAGAAAAGAGATACATTTTGGTAATAAGACAGGGAACGGTCATGCTGAACAAACACAACTAACATGTCCTGTCTCTGTCGGCAACACAAGGCGTGAGGCCTGTAACAGATGGATTATCATGTGCCTAACAGGTGCAGAGTTTATGGAGAAGTGAATAGTGGATAATGATGCTTTTTTATTGTTACTTTGTTATTCCGTGTGTCATACCTCTCTTCCAAATGTATCCTTGATATGTATACATGTAACTGAGTCTATTCGAGTGCATGTGTGTGTCCTCTTTTTGTGTCTCCATTTGTATCCAATTGTGCATGACGGTCCATCTACAGTGTTAACAGAGGCCAGTCAGTGTCTGTCATCACACTGACACCTATAACCTCACAAAGTGTGTGAGCGTGACAAAACTCTCACAGTCCTCTGCAGACCAGTTATGCAGGAGAGCTTCATCACTCCAAAGGACCTCTGGCCTTGACCTCCTGTCATTAGGTCCCAGTTTATCCAAAATTTGAGGATGTATGAAAAAGCGTGACGTGGGATTGTACTTCAGAATTGTTTGATTTGTGTGGGACAGTTGGGTTAAATATTAATAACTACAGTGTCAACATCTTGTGGTAAAGTCCACCCTTTCCCCTATTCTTTAGCACATCCTCTTCAGTGGAAGTGTTGTCCCCAAGGGAGCCACTTTTAGCAATGACTAACCGACAGGAAGTGCCACAGTCTACTCCTTTCTTCTGAAAGTGCTATACAGGATGTGCTGCTGGATTTCAACAAGTGCTACAGGGCAGCACACTCTTCTCCAACAAGACTTTAAGTCAGATGATGGACAGTTAATATGCGAATACCAGAACTCCATAGTCAAAAGTTGGTTTACAGAGTTGTTGGTCATCTGCAAATATTAGCACTTCACTCCCCTCTTGTGTCTGTGAAAGGTCTGCTCATATCTATTTCACAGTATTTGCCAAAGACATTACACAAGACACAAGAAAGCAAATAAAATTCTCAAGAAGTCATGCCCTGGGGGTGAAAATCCTGTGTTTTATAAATCCTAATTTAATCATCAGGATCTAAACTATTTCCTTGATCCAAATCTCCAAAACAGCCCCTCTCAAACAGCCAGTGCATGCCGATGAATTTTGCCAGTGGTAGGTCAAGCAGCAATAATGCAGCTCAGTGCTGAGTCTACAGCTGAGTTCTTCCCAGCAGCTGGCTTATTTGGCCTCCGATTACTGTGATATGACCAAAAAAGGCCTTTCACTGCTCGCTGCTACTGGGAATCCAGCCTTTATCTCTCACCCACATGGAGTTGTTGCAAAATGCTGCTGAAGGTCAGCATGGGAGCTTTGAAAAGGACTGTGACAAAAGAGGGAGATGAAATGGGTTGGAGGGAAGGTAACAACGTGTGTCTGTGTGACCTTTGAAAGCAGCATACGTAAATGATGAGTCCTTTCGGTCCTTAAACACATTTCAGGTAATTATTAACGAATGCACCTGATACAGTGCAGGTATGTGGGAACAAAAAACACTGTAAAACAAGAGATTTTATCTGTCCTAGCAAACATATACAGCCCTGGAGATTATCTTGACATGATAGCTCTAGTAGAGAAGCTGTAACATAAAGAGTTAAGGGCTTAACTGTAAAACTAGGGGCTGATCTATTCCTCCGGTCGATGCCCTCTTTTATCACAATGTGCAAACAAGTCCTTAAAATAATAAGGAACAACTTCAAAAGAGTGTGAGAAACTGAGACAGAGTGAAAGGAAATAAGTTCAAATGACATTAGACAGCATGATCACAGCCTCTTTAAGAGTATCAGACTTTTAGTTTTGGCCCGGATGCTGTGTTGTTTCGTCAGCAAGCTAAAAAGCGCTCTGGTCTTCCTGTGGTCTTTGGGGCCAACTTTATGCCTCTGGACACATGAGGGACTGAGGCTATGTAAGGGGGAATCCTGCAGTGATCTAATTTTAAAGGCATGTTTAGTGAGCTCACTAAATCGACCCTTTAATGTTTTGTCCCGACTTCACCTAATCTGGTGAGCCTCTGAAGTGTTGGCTCACCTCAGCTCTGCTCTCAGATCATCACATCCTCCTCTCTGCTCAATTTAGGATGCCTAAGTTAACAACAAGCCTTCCTTATAAGAGCAGAGAGGAGAGTCCAGCTTGGTGGTGCTTCCCATGGGGAGAGTGTGAAAGGAATAGCCTCATATTTGCCTCGCTACTGACGCAAAATATGACTCCATCTGTGAAACAGATACGGCGGCACTGACATTTCAACTTTTCAGTTCAATGCACAGCGACAGACGCTCTGACCCATGTCAAACCACCAAAACCCCAAAAAACATAACCAGCTGTGTGATGCAAAAACAGACAATAAAGAAGAAGAAAACATGCGTATCCACACATTACATACAGTATTGCTGCCTTTGTTGGTCTGCCACAATAGAGTGCTGCAGGGATGGCGTTTTTGTAGGACAGCCCGCAAGTTAGCGTCACCGTGGTGACCTCGACCAAAAGTCAATGGAATTTTTCCACTGGATTTTTGGATTATTGTAGCAAAGTGGCAAAAAAGTGGCAAACAAAAGGTTATGATAAATACATATATACACTAAAGCAGATTTTACTCCTCAGCCACACTGTCCCACTAGCATAGCTAGAACTCTTTCTCTGTACTATAAGCTTGAACAGAATGTGAGAGTCAGTTAAAGGGATACTTTGCTGATTTTCAACCAGGTTTGGGTCACTGCTGTGTGGGCAATGTGTGCAGATAAACAGTGTTAAGGTGTCCTCGTGCCTCCAGCTCCAGAGGCTCTCTATAATGAGGCAAAATGAGTTGAGTTTCACAAACAACTGACCCTCGCTCAACTGCTATTCACATGGAGCTCTTCTCCATTTTGGCCTTTAGATTTCTTGTTTGAATATTTGCTACTACCACCAAGATTTGTACCCCTGGCAGGAAGCCAAGCACCGTTCATCTGCACACAATATCCACACTGTGTTGACACAGACCTGGTTGAAATGGTGCTTGCCTCAGCATGCATCATCTGTTATTATTATGTTATAGGTATTACCACCATGTCTATATTTTCTCATTCATCTTCATTACAGGCCAGGATTATCCTGAAATCATTTCTTTCAAACCAGTCACTCCCACATGGAAACCCTTTAAATCCCAAAATTGGAACTCACAGCTTTCCATCATCCCATAAATTGTGGAGACAAAAGGACATTTGTCTAAACCTAAGACTCACAGTTTTATGGGACCTCACCCAACGTCGGGATAATCTGGAGACTGGGAGCTGGATAATGCCGACCCAAAATTAAGATGAGATCACTGTCTGCCGTCTCTACAGCAGAAAAGAAGCCCTGTGTCAAATAAATGAAGGATACCAAACAAAATCAGCTACTGTGTCTCATTGCAACAACTGACAGATTTAGATAATACACCCAGTTTTCTCCTCCAAACTTCCTGCAGTTTTATCTGTACCCACGCTTAATAAAATTGGATTGCATGACGTGCACCCATCTCAAACAGAGTGTTAGTTTGTCACTTAATGAAACAATAACAAGAATGTTTTGAAAATCTTTCCAGAAGGATGATGTCAGTTTGCATAACCCAGCACCTTCCTCCCAATGACATCACTGTATTATACTATAATCCCAGAGGCTTTCCTTGACCGGAGGGGTTCACATGGTTCGTGACTACAGGTGATGTAACCCATAAATATGTCAATAGTTTCATCAGCTGTAAAAATATTTAAACTCACTCCTTTTAACTTGACCTTGCAAGGCATAATGGAATGTTTTGTCTGGTTTAGGAATTTGTAATTCGTTATGGGCTTTTTTTAGAGTATAGTCAGGAACAGTCAGTATTTGACTTAAATCAAGGATAAATAAATGCGGGGTTATAAATGGGACATCTAATTCCTCCTTTCTCTGATTCATGTCTTTCCTCACTTGAAGCAGAATATGAACCAAACTGACATTTCCGTGAGCCAGACCTCTGGAAAACCTCATGAGACCTGTTTGCTTGCCAAGTTTATGGGGGAAAAAAGCAGAGAAAGAGAGTGGGAGTGAAAGACAGAGGTGAGAGAGGCGAGAAGGAAGGAGGGGGGAGAGTTTGAGAAAGTGTTTAGATAAGGGAAGTTATAATTATGGTAGCCACTAATTAAAATGACTTAGTGCCGTGGTAAGCCTTTCACTCGAACCGCTTTAGATGATGCATAATGAACAGGCAAACAAGTTGTATCACCGCAGGGAATCACAGTGAGGCCGATCAGCAATATGGCAATGTTGTTATGTAGATGTTGAGATACTTAGCGTGGCATCACCAGAGTGATTCGCAAATGCCAATTAGTCTTGAACCTCTCAGTTTGTTGTTGATTCCAAGGGATGTTGTCAACATCTGTGGATCAAAATACCTCTGGACACATTTGGATAGACCTACAACAAATCAGAGAAACTATAAATGTGACGTAGCGCTGAACGACGAACAAATGTACACAAGAATATAGCGTGCAGAGATAAGCTGTGATGGTGTGGCACCAATATTCTTTGTACAAGGACAACATATCCTCATTCAACGGTTCATATAATACCCAAGAAATAAATGCCCACTAATGATGTCACATACTTAACATAAAGTTAACTACTTAATGCAGGGTTACATAGGTTAAGTCTCAGAAAAGAAACAAGGCGATGACGTACCTTAAAACAACTCAAAGTTTCTCTTTATGTGGACAACATTCTTGTGTACATTTGGATAGGCCTACAACAAGTCAGAGTAATGATAAATGTGACGTAGCGCTGAATGACAAACAAATGTACACAAGAATATAGCGTGCAGAGATGAGCTGTGATGGTGTAGCACCTATATGTCTTTGCACAAGGACAACATATCCTCATTCAATGGTTCATATAATACCTAACAAATTAATGCCCACGAATGACGTCACACACTTAACATAAAGTTATGTACTTAATGCAGGGTTACGTAGGTTAGGTCTAGGAAAAGAAACAAGGTGATCCTCCTTATGTGGACAACTTTCTTATTTCCCTTATGTGGGTTATATAGAAATTATAGTGCATTACTTTTGTAGCTATATGTTAACACAGTGCATGAAAACAGTCTGACAAGTGTTGCTGTTTGAGTTGTTCTCCTTACTATAGCTATAGGTTTATGCTCATCATAGCATCCCCAGCACAAGGGTTAGCGAGCCAAGAATGATGTCATTACAGATTTTGCGTTAAGTGCATAGGCTCTAAAAGTTGTCAGTTATCGTTGTCTGGAAGTCAGCCAGGTCGGGTTGAAGTCTTTTGAACTGCAGGAGGCCCAGACACATCTGCTAGAGCAAATAAAACTTGAGCTCCCAGATTCGTCTGGTTCCCAGGTTATCACTTACTTGTATTTGACAGTACACTTGTCTAGATTAGACAGAAAGTTTGACATTTTGGAAAATAGGCTTATTTGCTTTTCTGCCAAGAGTTAGATGACAACATTGATACCACTTTCATATCTGTTAGTTCTGTGTAGAACTAGAGGTAGGTGTTGATTAGCTTAGCTTAGCATCAAAACAGGGAGCTGGGGAAACAGTCTGGCTCACTCCAGAGCTCATAAATACACCTAACAATGATGTTCACAAATTAACACCATAACTCACTTTAGTGGCCTCCTTGGCTCTATAGTTACACAACACACAAGACAGTATCGGTCTCCTCCAACTCTTGACAGGAAGCGCATTTTCCCAAAAGTCATATTATTCTCTTTAACAAGAAATGAGGCACAATTGTTTCAATCTGCTGTCCTTAGCATTATGTCCTTGTTTAACCCTATGCTAGCATATGTGTTAGAGGTCAAATGAGAGGTCATCTCCTCACATGGTGCAGTTGCCAAGTCATTACCTTAATCATTTTGTTTGTCATCAGTCACAGCTCACAGTAACTCATATTCTTGCACTTAAGGGCTAACTGTTTTATGACTGCAAACTACTGAGTGCCTCTTTAAGTCATTTTTATGTGGTGATAAATCAGCTGGGTTTGTTTGCCTGTTCTGTGCAGGAGGAAAGAGCTTTTCTCAAACATCCTCCATGGCTCCTTACCTTATGTAATACAGCCTTCTGTAGGGTTTCATACAATGATGCTACAGCAAATAAACCCCATCTGAAAGGAATGTAGGACACCTGCCGGTTTGAAAGTCTCACGCAGACACACACACAAGAATTCCCACATTCACACAGGAAGCTGGATTACAAGCATGGCATTAAGAGCCTTCCAGGGTCATAATTAATAGTCCTTGACTCTGTAAATCAACTAATACAAAGACCAAACTGTACTCTCCCAACCAAACTGTAATACCAAGATATTTAATAAAATCTTAAGAACAATTTAGTTGATTCATTTGTTCTGAACGTGTTGTCAAAGGGATGCAGACAATATAGTTCTTTCACTGCTCGGCCAGAGTGCAGCCTGGTTTGCCCGAAAGCGGGTAATGTGGTCGGGTGAATCTGAATTTCTGAAAGCCCTTTAGTTCAAGTTCACCAAAGAGTCTTTCTAAGCGTTTTCACGCTGAGGAATCTAAAAGATGATTCTGCCAGGAACCACACAGAGATCTTACTCAAATCAAGTCGTGTTACACTCCAGAGGGATAATCACACTGGCATCTGCAGTCAATGCTGGATGCCAGCAGGGGTGAGAGGGGCACCCTCAGTTCCATTTGCCTCATTCCGCTGGGAGTTTTTGCCAGGAGAAGAGCTGGAGACGGCTGTAGCAAATTGAATTCAGCCAGCACAAACCCTGGCGCTGGGGATTTGATCCCAGACTGGCCCAACTCCCTGCCTGATCAGCTTTCAGTAGGGG